>JAQGAS010000387.1:0-54605 GCA_034686365.1 Pachymerium ferrugineum | reverse complement strand
GGATTTATTTCCGGTTCCACCTGGCAGTACCGACGCGCCACCATTGTTAGAACTGCGGCCATTATTAGAACTACCGACGCGCCACCATTGTTAGAACTGCGGCCATTATTAGAACTAACGAAGCGACTTCGCCCCATTTGTTAATGTTTGAATTTCTTGTATTTTTAAACTTAATTCCCTACGTGGTCAATGACTTTGCCAATCAATCACCCGTGAAGAATTCCTTTCCTGAGTCACTGTCAATCACTACAAGAAACTTCTATTTGTGGCCTATTACTGTTTATCTCAATCAACCCCAGGACATTTCAAGCATTCCACTCTAATTGGGATTCAACTCAATCTCCTCCAATTTCTCAATCCACATTAAATTACATCACATGCCTCTTTAGAAAACTAAAAGAAAAATGACTTCCTCATCGCGTATCATGCACTCAACCATCTCTTCCCTCACTTTTTTTTTTCTTCATTTTCTCAGAAACAAAAAATTATTTTAGTGAGACGAAATGATTGAAGCATAAAATTTGGCTAAACTCCAAGAAAATGAAAGATAAAATAAAATTGCTTAGTGATTATAAAATTCCAGTTAAAACTTAAAGAATTTGATGGATTAAACAGATTTCCCCAACTTTTGAAACTTGATCTACAAACCTAAAGATAATCCTGTAATAAATTTCTAAAATAATTCAATTAAAAATTTGAAAAGTAAATATTTTTAATTCAAGGTCACCTCGTTTAAAGTTACGTAAGTTTAGAGAGCAATAAAAAGTGATCTCGAAATTATTTTTTGCTTGGGGAAATGTTTTTATTTGGTAAATAGTTGCATGGAGTTTGTAAGAACTCCCCAGGTTCTGGCTGTTTTTACATTAAAATTCCGTTTGCAAGAATGTGTTACAACTACTTGATTTGTTTGATGGTCTTAAAGGATGACGTCATCTTTGACAAACTAGTTATTCGTTCGAAAATTCTACAAGAGTTTAGCAACGTATATCTTTCACAACGTAAAGTCGCGTGTGACGTCATACCAAAAGAACGTTGCTGGTACTAGTACAAGACGTTGCAGAGAACGTTAAATTCTCAAATTTCTTCCCATAACCCACACCCAAATCTAAATAATTTCCACCTCCCATTCACACTAAAGTTTATTCACCCCCAAAACAGACGTGACAACTGACCATCTCAACAGCTTCGCCCCATGAATCATCCACCAACTGCATAAAATCAAACTCACTCATGGAAAAAACTATTGGAATTTTAAATTTTCTATCTTTGCCCAACCCCCGCAGTGACCAAACAAACTTTTCAAGGTCTGTGAACTCTTGTACCAAAACAATCCACTCTCTCGACAACTCCTTTCTGCAACTCCAGTTGAAAACGGTCGACAGGTGGCGATTCATTCACACATAGCACAGACAATTCGGCTATGCCACTTTAGTCGTTTTATATAGTTGCACAACTGACGAAGTTTATCACAAGATTATCTATAAATATTGTTTTATCATCTGAGTCAACTACCGACAGTTTAAGTAAACATTCCCAACATTTAAAATCTACTCCGAAACCATGAAATAATCTTCTGTGATGACGTCAGATGAGTCAGTAAGAATTGATAAATTGATTTTTGAAATAAACAAGTGAACCTTGTCTCAAACGTTCCGTGCAGCTGTCAAATATGAGGGGTGAGAGATTCAACAGACTCGCTTTTATCCCGTTTTATGATGGTTTTAGTCAAGTAGGTCAGGAAAATTAACACTGAATTAAAAATGTAGGCCTAAAAATCGATTCGGGGCTACGGATTTCCCTTAAGAGTTCGTTAGAGGAAATCCAAAAACATTCAAGTCGCTAAAATTACCATTCGGGTTTTAACCTTTGATATTTTAATCTCAAAATCAAAAAAAAAAAAAAAAAAAATATATCAAACGGAAAAGCTTTCACATTCCATTCCACAACTCACATAAAAAAATAAATATCCACCCAAATATAATTAAATACACATAAAACTAGACAAAACTAGACCAGGAAACGTTTAATTTAGTTACAAACCGAGTGGAAAATGAGAAACAAGGCCAGTTTCATTCTCTAATCTCTCACACAACACAAAACTCGTCATTTATTTCGACCTCATTTTTCTAGGTAATCAAAATCGACCTAAACATCACGGGAAAAAAATATTAAAATACTCAAAAAAATATCTAGATTCATTTCCTATAACCTCAAACCCAACATTTTTTTTAATCTCCCGCCCTCAAAACCCACCCAAAGACAGGCGACATTCATTAAACGACAGCGATAATTCACAAACTTCTCAGCAGAGGTCAATGAACTCGCCGAAATTTAAAACGTAATTAAATTCTAGAAAAACTAATATTTTGCCTAGTGACATCACTTTTTGATATAAAATGTATTTTTATCTACTTATCCGGCATCTATAAATAAAATCTTTATAAAAATTAAAATTCATGACGAAATGTCAAGCATGGTTGAACAGCGCAACAACAAAAAAGAGGTAAACCATAAAAGACATTCCACTGGTTATTGTATGATCAAAACTACAGGACTTCCTGTCTCCCTTCTTCTATCCCAGCACAAAATTATTCATCATCGATTTAAAATACCACAGGATGTTTAGTAATATAAAAATAATACTCAAATATCAAAAATGATTGCTCGATAGTTATAAAAATTCTCGTTAGGGGGATAGGATAAAACGACCTTTTTAGCTTCGAAAAATCCCTATTATCTAGTCAAACCATCCGTGAATAACACTCATTCACTCGCCAACGATTACTCAACATCTAAATCGACCCTGACCACCCTATCTAAAAATTCCCGGTCTCATTTCTAACAACTCACCTTGAATTTTTTATACTTCTTTTTAGTCGCTGTATTCAAATCCTCATGCACTTTATCTAACAACCACAATAGAAACTCTTGCGCGTCGTGTTGGTTACTTCCTAAATACTGACTCTCGTATTTTCCTACAATCATTTTAAATTGGTTCGATATATCCGGCGTGTATTGACACGACCAGAGTGACTTGAGCAACAGGGCCAATTGTTCTGTCACTTCTCCCCGCGTGCCAAATTTTTTCGAATTCTTTTTATTGCGTCTCGTTAAATCGATTTTGTACTGGTCCATCACAAAATACTCGGCTAATATGTCCGTGTGACAAATACACTGAAGCACGGCGTTCATAAAACATGTATTACCATGGTTACGTAGACCGGTCACACCCGGTGTGTTTTTAGATCGTGTGGCGATGTCGTTTCGCGAATTGTGCGAACGGATGTCAGTGGTCGAAACTGAAATGGAAACACGATGACGCCGGTTTAGGTTTTCGTTTCGGCCTGAACTAGGTGTTAATGTCGGTCCGGTCGATTGATGCAGACCGGTCGTGATTGTAATAGATGACATGTGACGAATCATTTTGTGCATCAAATTCCCCATTGATTTCATGCTCGGTTTACGGAATCTTTTCTTTTTAGGCTTTTTTTCCACTAAATGCGCGTCTTCGTTGTTGCGGTAGTGTTGGCTCGTTTCCTTGACGTGTTTGAATTTTTTCTTACTTGTTCGGCTGGTGCTACTCGACCTGGGCAAGGTAAAAGTTCTTTCGTCAGCGTCCCAGTCGTCTTCATTGCGAAAATCGTCATCCATATCGATTAACTCGCCGTCCGATGACGAGCGAGTTTTCGGGGCGTATGTTAGGTCACCCATTTTGTGTCGAGTTTGGTGGAATTTCTCGCTGTTGTAAAAACTTAGCTCGCACTATCAGGAACGCCGACCCATACGCTATCCATTTTCATGACACCAGGCTACGAGTTGTTATTCAAAACGAGGCACGGGTGAGAGTGGGCTCAGCGACACCTAGTGGGTTAAATATGAACTCTACGTTATGATTCATGATAAAAATTTTTTTTTTCTTATCATGCATTATTTATTTTACTGTAATAAAATTTTGTTAACAATTCAAATTTTTTTCTATAATATTTTTAATGTTTAAAATAATTTTGGAAAACTCACCTATTACTCGTTTAATGGCCACATCATCTTGTAATGTGTTTACGAGACGTCGTTTATTACAGGGTGTTGGCTTCCATGAAAAGGTTCTCATTTAAGCATCATTATAAATTAATAATATCTAAAGGTTACTATTTATCTCGCTATTACATAAGAATAGAACTTGCAGAAAGTGCCGCTAGATGGCACTACGCGGCTGGTGCTGTTGCAGTGGAATAGAGTTGCTCTTGATTTCCGCTCTATCAAGTTGTCATATTCGTTTAAGAAAAAAGTTATGGTTTCCTGCCTCCGTGGTGCTTTGATGACAATAACCGTGACAAGTCCTATCGGTGAAATCTGTATTTGCAGCTGCCCTGAAGGCCTACATTCGGTGACACTTGAAACAACACAGAAAACAGACTTCAACCCACGTGCAGAGTATTTAAATTAATCACCTTTATAAAACTTTGCTTCATTTTTATTTTTAATATTTAATACAGTGTGCCTATAATTATTAAAGAAGACGTACGGGAACTTTATACACCTGTTGCTGAGTCTATCAACTGGTTGACGGCTTATTTTTCGAAGATTAAAAATGTATCCACGCCTTGCGTTTGTAGTACTATTCTTAAAGGTTAAAGATTATTTTAAGAGGTTGCGTGTTTTAAAATAAATTGATCTTTTAATAGGCAATTTTCGAGAAAACGTGTGGTTTACCCTAGCAAATGAAGTTCCTTTTGGTTCAACATTGTCATACAGTGAATTAGCAATGAAATGCTTAAACCCAAAAGCAGCTCGTGCTGTTGGAACGGCAATGAAAATGAATCCAATTCCGATTATTATTCCTTGTCATCGTGTCTTGAAAAACGATGGAACGATAGGAAATTATTCTAGTGGGTCGCATATTAAAGAGTGGCTTCTTAAACATGAAAAGTCTGCGTATTGAATTGTGATTTGTAAACGATCGTAATAAATTATTTTTATGTTTGTACATAGTTTAAATTTATTCATATTTCTTTTTATTCCTTAAAAATTTGAATGAAAACTCGTAATGAAAAATTTCCATAGGCTTCATGATAACGAAATTTATTCTATAAATAATTTACAACAAAGGTGTCTTTTCTGTCTCTAACATTATCACAATATAAAAATTTTTGTTCATTTAGCACTACATTGTAAAAATTGAACAGCATTTTTTCCATCATTTTTTTTAAAATAAATTCTCTAACGATTCCAAAAATCGTTTTATTATTTTTTGTCTTGTAACCTATTGGGAATCCAGCCCTTTCATTTTATTTTATTATTTTTTTTTACTAAAATGGATGAAAATTGTTTAATTTTCTAATTAACTCGTCATTTTTTTCCCTTTTAAATGAAAAAAAAAGTTGCATGATGAACAAAATGTGGCATTTTGATTGCACAGGTTTTTTTTTAAAAGAATTATAGAAAAGACTAGCATTTTCACTTGACACGTTCTCAGCATATTAATAATAAAAATGGATTTCCCTCAATAGTAAGGGATAAGGAATTTGCATCACAGGAACATGAAAAATGGGCACTTTTGCACAATAATACAACTGACCTAGAAATATTTACAAGCCACGTCACTTTTTTTAATGGCCCGAACCAAATTGCAAAATTAATCTAAAAATTTTTTTTTTTTTTTAATTGCTACTTAAAATTGGTTACATGAGATTCATTTTTTCCCCTAATATTATGATTGCAATTGATGTAAAATTCTTCTAATAAATATTTCGAATAGTTAAAAAATGAATTTTTTAAAAATTATCTTACATAATAATACTACAATATAAGGATTGGTGGAAAACACGCCATTGTTTTTCTTGTCGACACAACCACCAACACAACAACAAACGAAGACGTGGAATCTTCATTTTATTTTTGAAAACTTTTTGTAGTAACTGCCAGAGGACGTTGGGCAGTTTTGGCAAAAATCGCCTCTTTGGAGACGTCTCTATTCTATATTTTTCATGTTACTTGGTTTGTGACACTTGCTTTGAACTGAGTTTTTCGGGCTGAAAATTTTTGAAAAATTAAATTTAGTTTCCGTTTGAGTATTACAAAATTAAATGTACCGGAAGTAAGCTGAACCAACAAGTCAGGTCTTCGGTTACAATCATCACAGCAGCAGCATTGTCAAATTCTCCACAGTAATTGGGCGCACTGAATACTGTTACCAACTAAAAAATTAAAATATAATATTTCGTGACGACTTTAGGAAACTTCTGTCTTACTTTTCTTTTGGCGAAAAACTGATATCCATCTTCAACAACTTGATGAGCGCGAACTATTAAACTTAACCCGTGCCTTTCTAAGAATTGTCGCACTATGTCGTGGCCAAATGTATAAGAAACTCCGCGATCGTTTTCGCCCCATCCTGTTATTTCCTAAAATTAAATTTCTAATAAGTCAATTGAAAAATTTAAAATTGCCGCCAAATTACAGGCAAAAAAAAAAAAAATAACCCAACTGTATAAATTTTTGTCATATGTTTAACTATTTTGAAATAATTAATTCTTCACCTTGAATTTTCCCATTAAATTAATTAATGCATGTAGACAAAATGTAAAATACCATAAACATAACTCCTTTTAATTATTCAGCTTAAGTCATGAAAAGGCAATTAACACGCAAAGATGTTTGTGATTTCAAAATTAATAAATACCTTTGCATGTTGATCCAATATGAACAAATAAAGAGCAATTTTCAATAATTTTATCACCAGATACAGAAAATTCAAGATGGCGAATAGACTCCAATCTAACCAAACTTCCCACAAAAAATAGCCAATTTTACAAACAAAAAAATTCACAAATTCAATTCCCCTTTAATGAAATCATACTTTCTTCTACCTCATCAGGATCTGACCATAACAGATCACAAAGTAAACCATGATCTGGCACTTCCAGAGGGCGTGCCAAATCTCGAATTTGGCCAAGTTCGTTCAACTCTGGAGATAACCCTCCATGCATACATAGAATCGTTCCTTCTATTAAGGCAGCTGTAAACAAAAAAAAAAAAAATCTCTTATTTCTACAAAACCAAACCCATCAATCACTAAAACCAATAAAGCAACTCACCTACTGGTAAACAGTTAAAGCAGTCTGTAAAAGTTTTCCATAGTTTTATATTATACCTTCGTTTACACTCATCATAAAAGCCGTAAATTCTATTTAAAAAAATTAGGAAGAAAAAAAAAAACTCATAAAATATAAAACAAAGCAAATTTGCATCAATACCCCTGTCGTCAAGCGAGATTACCACATGCAAAATTATTCATTAAATCCCCTTGTAGAGTTAAATTTCAAAGCGGAAAGACCTCTCTTTTAATTAAAATTTGCCTGTGGTCATCGACGTTTTTCTCTCTCCTTTTATACAAATTTTATCAACAAGTAATTTCGCCGACTTAATTTTAAAACTCTGTCCTCACCTATTTATACTAGCACACTCGTGGTTTCCTCGTAGAAGGAAAAAATTATTAGGGTATTTAATTTTATAAGCCAGAAGAAGGCAAATCGTTTCGAGCGATTGACTTCCCCTATTGTCAAAAATTTGTATTAAAAAAATTGCAAATTTTTTAAATTTAAAAATTTAACCTGTCCACGTAATCCCCTAGGAAAAGATAATTGGCATCAGGAGGAAATCCACATCGATCAAAATGTTTGAGCAAGTCATCGTACTGGCCGTGGATGTCACCTACAATGTTGAGGGGTGCTTCCAATTCAATAAGCATAGGTTGTTCCAAAAAAATTTCCCGCGAGGTCAGGCACAGTTGGCGAACGTCGCTCTCGTGCAGAGGAATCTTAAACAAGTCACAATACACTCATAAAGATAAAAAATCGATAAATCAATCAATACAAAAAAAAAAATACAGACTCAACAAATTGAACATTACTAGCGGGATCTATTTCATCTAAATATACATATTGGATTTTTAATAAGGTTTGGTTGGGATTTAGGTTTTAATAATATAAGCCTTAAATTGTTTTTAGCTGGTTGTGAAATTAGGGATGTTGGTTGAGACTTGTTTATTATTCTTAAAGGTGATTGGGTTATTGAGTTTGCCGTCAGGGGGGGTTAATTGGGTATACTTCGATTGACCTTTTTTTTTTTGGACAAGTGTCAAGTGTTGAAATCCAGGTTTGGTTGGGGGAAAAGGTGTTTGATTCATTGATCGTCTCTGTATAAAAAAACCTTTTACCTCCAAATGTTCTCTCTTAGAAACTCAATTTGAGAGGAAATTGGAGTTAGTTTCCGGTCTCTTTAAGCCTAAAATCAGTGTCACAAACTGATTGGAAATAAATAAAAACGAAAATAAAAAAATTAATACAATTACAAACAATCCTGGCATTTTAACATTTTACTGTCAAATAAAAGTCCACTTAATTTACACTAGATTACAACTCGTTAAACTCTTTAACAACTTCAAGTCCTCACTACTCCCTACTGACAAGACCGGTAATTGACACTCATCAACCCCAACACATCAATCTTCTCTCCCTCTCTCTCTTAATTCAGCAATGACGTCATTGCGTTGACAAGATACAAGACACTGCAGTCATCTATTTAAATCTTTTTTTTTAATCTTTTCTTTAATAAACTCTCTTAATAAACAACCAACCCTTAAATAAATATTCTGAATTAATCGATAGAATTTTCTTTCTTATTATTTACGACAACGAGGTCGTGTCTTTCCCTGCATGATTCAGTGTTTGGTGGGCGAGCTATTCGCCTCTTCTCCATGCCATACCAAACCACTACTGCGGAATATTTCATTCCCAACAGACCCAAATGTCAAACCGCAAGGCACTTATTACCTTTGACAGCCGAGTAAAAAAAAATCTCTTGACGACAATTGTGAAAACTTTTTCTTTTTAGCGTTGAAAAAAAGTAGTATAAAAGTGACACGCGAAATGCTTCCTTTGCTAATGTCGGCGTTGGAACATAAAAAGAATAGTGACAAGAAAACGAAATGAATGAAACTAGGAGAAGAGCAAAAGCTCGCATCTTCAACCTATTTAAAGGGTTTAGAGTGAAAAGCTATTTCCTCTGGTTAACGAAATGCGTCTTTTGAAATCTCCCTAGAGGCCCATTTCCCTTGAACAAAAATTGTTTAGGCTTCGACGGTATACCCTGTTGCTGTGCAATGAAGAAACACCGCACAGAAACCATTCATTTTTGGAAACTATCACCGAGTGAAAAAGGCAAAAATTCATTTCGTTTTTTACTATTCTTTCATTTGCAGATGTTTATTTTATAGCAACTTGGAGAATAGAAATCTTGACTCACAAAATTGGAGAACTTCTGTCCATCATCGTAACGGAATCAGTTCGAGAGTTTTTCCACCAAGTGAAAAAGGCAAAAATTCATTTCGTTTTTTACTATTCTTTCATTTGCAGATGTTTATTTTATAGCAACTTCGAGAATAGAAATCCTGACTCACAAAATTGGAGAACTTCTGTCCTTCATCGTAACGGAATCAGTTCGAGAGTTTTTCCATACATACGTCATGAAATCTCATATTTCTAATGTTTTATATTCAACAATTAGACTCTTATTTTTGCAAATGGCGGATTTCGACGAAAGCGCTTTTAAATGTTCTTATCCCTAAGAACTGAATCCACCATTTTCTTTGCTCACATCATGCACAGATTTTAATAAATGAAGATTTAGGCGACGAGTGAACTCTTGACAACTGTCAACTTCAGAAATTTATTTTGATAAGCGTTTACAGAAGGTAAAGTACCCTCATGTTCTCTTATCGTTACTCTACTCTTTTAGAACCCCAAATTCTAAATTAATAATACTAATTTTTTCGTAGCTCTATTTTCTCTGCAAAGTATGAAAGAAACAAAATGTCAAGCGCCCACTGCATCATCAATTTGATTTGATTTATTTCATCAAATTTCCACAATATAGATTTGCGCTAAAAATAAAGGTTACATGTCACAAACAAACCAAAAGGTTACGTCGCTCCTATTTATAAATCACCCATTCTAAATTAACTAATTCCCTCTTACTCCCAAGTCCCAAGACACGTGATATTATTTTTACCTACATAAACAACACTCAAACGCCCATTCCACAGCTCCCAAGGCTCAACACTCACTACAATTTATTATTCAACACCCGACATTTTTTATCCCATAACTCTTATAAAATATTTTCTTCCCAACTACAAAAACGACATTTTCTTACAATCCCGAGTTGTACACTACATAGCCTTGAACCCTCTGGCTTTATGCCCAGTACAGTTTCCAACATGTATTAACCCCTTCTGAACTCTCATACTCTTGAATTATTATCAAACCCAGTCATATGCCTCACTAACTTTTGGCATTTGAATAAAAATTTGAAAATGCTTTCTTATAATTTAAACACCCATTAACCCTTCCAACACCTGAAAATATCTTTTTAAAACACTCATTTCCTCATAATTAACTGTTTCAGTTTTTTAACTTTTAATAAATTAGCTATATTTTTTTTTTCTAGAAGGATTTTAATGGATGTCAAATTTTTGGATAGAATGGGCGTGGTGTAGAAATTGGATCAGGTTCAAAATGTTTTCCCTGCAACATTCTTATTAGTTGCTTAATCCTGTCAGATACTGTAGATAGAGAAAATATTTTTTTCTTCTTTAAAAAGAAGTGACAAAGGAATTAAATATACATAAATCTCTTTTAGAAGTAAATAGGAAATTACTCTCATGAATTTTATTCAACTTTTTTTTTTTTTAAATTGTATTTATCTTCTTAGAAAAAGATTTATTTTTTGTTTCTCTTTCTTGTCGTCCAGGATTTTCTCACTTGGGGATTAACTGAAAGTCCATTGAATTGATTGTTTTAAAGCTAAGTTTTTCTAGTTGGTGTCTGTTTGTTGTTTCTTGGTCTTACATGATATCTAATGAAATCAATTGGTATTCTATTTGCACAAAAGATTCACCCAATAAAACTTTTCTCTTTTTCACAAGTTAATACAAAATTCAAGGCCACACAGACGATTTATGTTTGTTGTAATTTTGCCAATTTTTTCCCCTTTATATACTGATATATAAATTTTATGTGTTGTTTCTCGAACATTTTTTTTAATACTCTTTTTTTTGGTAATTAAATATAGTGGACAAAGTGGCTATAATAAAAAAATTCATTGCAGAGTTTGGGATTAATCATCTTATATTGCTGATTGCTGAAGACTTTTATTAAGATGTTGTCTATTGATTAGATACCACTGGTTTAAGTATGTGGAAAATAGAAATGAGTGTGTGCAGAAGGTGGAATAACTCATTGATTACCAATACGTTCTTTACAGACAATTTGACATTTATGTTTTTCTTACAAGGAGCGACTAAACAAGAAGAAAATTTTCAAGAGGAAAAGAAGAAAGTGAAGACATTGAACTTCCCAAGAGATAGAAAATTGATATTAAATGGAAGTTAATTAAAGGTAAAAAAAAAGAAACAAACACTTTACCAATTTCCCACCAGTCCCACGAAGACTAATTAACTGTTGAATGATCTTGTCCACGTTGAGATCACTTTTGACCATAACTGCTCTTTGTGACATGTTAACTTCCCCAGTCACAGTTCATATCACAGCTTCCGTAATGTTTTTAGCAGTTGGACCGGCAAACTAAAAGACTCAGTCCGTACCAATTTCAAAATGGCCGCTCTCCGATGCACACCTGATGCCGGAGCAGCCGGGACGGAGAGAGAGAATAAAAACACGACAGACGGAATACTATAAGAATTATTCTAGCACCTGAACGAACCGGTTTCCTACGTCGGGCCGCGGTGTTCGCCCGTAGCGAGCGGCCAAATCACCGGTGAGGCATAGATCCCCGGTTGAATCGATGAGGCGACGTTCATGGTGTTCTGAACTCAAACAGATGAACACGCGCCAACCACAGCAGAGCAGTGCAGCGCCAATCACGTGACGGTCGGCATGACAACCACATCCAATGCCGTGCCAAGTACGCGAATCAGGCACGCTAACAGCAAGTGAGAAAGCAAATTGAATCGTTCCTCTTTACTCCCTTTTTTGGCGGGAATAAGTTATGCTGCATTTCACTTTTTTTTTTTTTTTTTAGTCAGTCAGCTGATTTCATTTTTGGTATGGATTTCATAAATTAAAGTTGAAAGTTGATTTTGATATGTTGTGAGTTTTGGTTTGGTTTATGAGTTTGTTTGGGTAATTTGAGAATTTGAAAGTGTGGAATAATTTTAAAAACATCTTCTATATGATTTATTAGTTTTTTAACTTTTGATATGAGGATTTAGGAATTTGATTTGAAATGAGATGAAGTTTAGAAATGAAATATTCTTTTATTTTTTATTGATCCATTTGAAAGATGCGGCGAGAAATTGCACGCGTCAAGCGCTTTGTTCCTAAAGGGTTTTGGACATGGTTCAAATCTACAATCTGTGACTTCTGCAGTTAAGGAAACACGTCACTTACACATTTTCGCACGCGAATATCTGCATCTTAAAGCGAACGATCTGGAATTTAAAATAATAATTATTTTTTTTAATACTTTTATCATTTGGTTTCATTTGGTATTTCTGTAATATTATTACTTAATTTGGAAAACGTCTCGGAAAAGATTTTGCAAGTAATGTGAAGAATATTGGAAAAGACGATCTAGTGATACAATTAGCTGAGTAAAGAGGATAGACTGGGAAATCAAATAAAGAAGAAGAAAACTAGAAAATTCAAAAATAAATAAAAAATTCAATAAGTTGAACGATTTTATAAGGTTAAGAAAATTTTCAAAATACAAAATAAAAAAAAATTGAAACCATAAATCATTTTAAAAAACATTTATTCAGATGATAAAATCCTCTGAAATGACAGTGTAAATCCTTTTTAGATCCGAAAATTTTCAAGAACCTCTCTAGAACAACAATAGAAATAAGTGGTTTCACAGCTGCACACTTAAGACATAAAAAGTCTACTTCACTAAACAACACCTATGAACAAGTTCACTCTATGACCCTCAATTAATTCTTTCCCACACACAGCGTTTTAAACTAACATTTCATTTAATTAAAGCAGAATCATTTCAACTCAATAAATTCCTGTAATAGACTAATTTACCAACCTGGTAATTATTTTCCAGTATCAAACCCCAAATTGACTTCTTCCTGAAAAATGATCTTAGATTTCATTAAGATGACTCTTGGTAACTTTACTCTAAAAGTCACAGAGAGAAGCCAAAAAGGTTTTCTTTTCGGGTTAAACCACCAATCGATACCTGCCACAGAAGAAAGAAAAAAAATGTCAAATTTGACAATCTATGAGCACTTGCCTATCACAAGACTGATTGTTCTCATTAGCAGTGATTTTATTTTTTGACAGGTCATGCCTCATTAAAACTGGATCAATTGATGGCTATTTCCTCCCTGCTCTATTTTATGAGACATGAGGAATTTAATAAGTGCATCATCACCTGATGCGGTTTTATCTTTGAATCACAAGAATTTTTTTATTGACTGATCGATACCAATGTTAAAGGTTTTAGGTTTCACGTTGGTTAGTGCAACCCCAAATAATGTCAGCTTGGAAAGGTTTGTTTCTTCATGCGTCACTTCTTCCAATAAAATTTTAGTAAGAATTGCAGTGACCAAATGAGATTACACTTCCGGCATCCACAATTGCCCTAGTCCGTATGTGGTAAATGGATAAGGGGTTGACGAGAGAGGAAAAATGAGGCTTTGTTGCCAGGTCCAATATTCCTTTTCATGAATGTTTATATGCCGCAATCCAAAATGCAATTAGGATTCAGTTGAGGGCATCATGCTGAGGCTTGCACTCATAGTTGTTGTCGTGTTAGGAATATTTACCACGTTTAATGAACATTAAAAGCACTTTGAAATAGTTAATTTGAAAGCTTGACTTTTTAAATATGAAGATATGAAAGGAATAATGTTTGCGAGATATTAGTTATGGTGGTTTATGCCGTATAGTTTGGTTCTTTTGTGATATTTTTTTTTATTGAAATTCATTTCATGCTTGGTTGGGATTTATGAAATTTGGTATGGATTACGTGATGGGTTCTGAGAATGGGATTTCGTAATTTCACTATCAAAACTTGTGTTGGATGAGTTCATGGACCTTTAACTTAGATCAATATGAAGCTTGAAACAAGCTTCAAGTTGAGCGTTTTTCTAGACTATTGGTAGTAAATACAGTCAATGAATTAATGAAAATGTTTCCTCTGTATTTTAGTTTAGTTTAATTTTCATTCATTAGCTATACAACAAATATAAATATTTTTTTAGATAATACAATTATTAATTTCAGTCTAACTGACTTCTTGACTAAGTTACCACTTGATGTCTTTAATTCTCGGATCACAGTCTCGGTAAACTGCAAATGAAAAGTTTACGTATTATCATCAATTTCAACTAAAAGGAAATTTCAGAATATTGAAAAGAAAAAGTTTTAATAAGAATTTTAATGTTAGTAAATAACATATAAAAATTAATTCGGTACAAGTCAACTTTTCACTGGCCAATGCGCAGCAGCTGCTTAACCGAAGAAGAACTCGGATCACAAAATCGCTGTACAATGTTTACTCTATTAACTTGCAAAGTTGTTGCACGCATTTTTAAATCTTTCATTCATTTAATTTTCTCTAAAATTAAGTCTATTACCTGTGTACTGCTTTTTGTATCGGGATTTCCAACCATCTTCAGGATTATAAGTGTACAACCCATAAGCGACGCAGCCAAGACCTGTACACATGATATTAAAAATGAGTATTTTGGGCACAAATTTTGTTATAATTCCTACCGAAAAAGCCTAAAATCGAGGCAAACATTACAACTGGGATCTCATTAAAGCCACGTTTAATCAAATAGGTAACTGTAAAATTAAAAACAAACATTAGAATCAGAATCTGTGTGCACAGGATTCATAACTCTTGGTAATATAACAGTATTGCCCACTTTATTAGTAAACCAAGGTAGAAAAAAAACTGTCATAACATTCAATACAAATTCTTGCTTACAACTGCGTGTACGTGGATCTGGGTTCCATTGATATCCAAATCTTTGAGTACTTTTCGTTTCGAGGGGATCGCGCTCCATCTTGGCGTCCCTAAATATAGTTGGAAAGATTAGCGAGCTTATTCTGGTGTGTTAGTGACGTCAAAATTGTTGATTTCAGTAACACAAATCAGTCGATTATAGGGCAAGTGCTTTAAACCTGAAACCAGAGTAAAATAGTTTTGTTACGTCATAAACAACAATTTAAGGTAAGTAAAATAGAATAGAATATCGCGTGATATTTGCTCGCACATTCGTTGGTTCTATCATGGGGAATTCAGAAGGCAGCATCATGGCTCAGGGTGGTAAAGATGGAGACACTGAAGTTGTTTCGACTCTTAAACGCGTTTGTAAAGCATGCTCGGAATTCAGAAATTGGGCAAAACTTTCTGGAATGAACTTTCAAATTTGTGAGGTGAGAATTTAAAACTAAAATGCCGGAAAAAATCGGGAAATAACAAACAAATAAACAACCGAAATTTCCCCCAAAATTGCATCATCATGAAAATTAGCTTAGTTTAAATTTTCGTTTTGAAATCCATTAGCCAAGTAAATTTTTCGTTCATATGGCACATCTGATTTTAACTTGAACCGATTTTTGGGTATAAAACGCCAATCTAAATTTTAAAATTAGAAAGATGCGAATACAAGCGCTCTAGTAATATTGCTGTCCGCTAGGCGCTCAATGCAAGAAACACAGCACGTGTGAATTCTTACATCAGACGATATTAATGACTTACTAGTGCTTCAATTGAGAACTAGAATTTAGCGCACTAAAACAGAGACTAGGAACAAAAAGGCTTATCGAATGGCTGAAGCAAAGTCTAAGGATTCAAAGGAAGACTGTATTCCTGTTTGTAAACTAAGCCTAACGACATTAAAATTTAAAAATCATTCAATATTTTTCTTATTCGATATTTTTTTATAGCGATCTGACTGCCCTGTGGATAAAGAAGACTTAGGTCGTCAAACATGGACCTTTTTGCATACCATGGCTGCCTATTTTCCTGACAAACCAACGGAGTGCGAACAAGAAAGTATGGAGAAATTTATGCAACTTTTCGCCAGATTTTACCCTTGCTCCCAGTGTACCGAAGACTTGAAAGCCGAGTAACGTTTAATGATTTTAAATAAAAATACTAGATTTGTAAATTTATTTTATTTTCTAAAGGATCAAAAAAAATCCTCCAAATGTAACTAATGGTTGCGAATTTGCTCAATGGATGTGCAGACTTCATAATTCTGTGAATCGGAAAATGGGGAAAGCGGAGTACGACTGTAGGATAATAGATGAACGATGGCGCGACGGCTGGCGAGATGGATCTTGTGATGCGTGTTGATCAGAATGATATTCCCAGTCACAGAATTTTTTTTCTTTAGATGAACGAAACGAAATGGATATTGCGGGTAGCAAGGGGGGATAGGATGGGAATGGGAAAATTTTTTTTCTAGTTTTGTACAAAAACTATAAACCAAATCTATGAAAAGGGTATTAGAAAATTTAAAAAAAAAAGAATTAAATTGCCCGACCTGTTTAGATTTGTGTAATCATAGCTAACAAATTAACTAAATTGCTCTGTGTAGAACCACATTCCTATTTCTTTCGATATGTTGCACTGTAATTTAAAAATTGTGAAGCAATAAAAATTCCGAAATAATTACATTCCTCATTCCTAGATGGCGCCACACACTAGTTTTTGTTTCACAACCTTGACTTTTTTATTCATTGTCATATGTACCAGGAAAAACAACGTAGGTGTTAAATCGTAACGTATTTAACCAATGATTCATGGATAACGTTTGTAATCAGTGCAAAGTACAAACCGATTTAAAAGATCAACGAATTGTAAAGAATAGAATAAGACTAGTGTTGTGAGACGCGAGCTCCAATGCGGCGATTCAGCGAGACATCAGTTGTTACTCCGTGGTGAGTGAAAACCGGCAGCTACATTTTTTACTCTTATATATATATAAGATTGGATTAATTCTCATTTTGTGAGTAGTGTTTTTTATGTGAACAAACCAATCAAAGAAGATTAACTTAATCATCAAGATAAGATAGCACGTGGTTTTAATTTCCTTCTTTGTACAAAGATTTTTTTATTTTTGAAAACTCATGTGCCGAGTGGGCAGCCGTATGAGCTCAACATCGTGTCTTAGTGAACTTTCACCGTGGGATATTGGTCATTTGGGCTTGTCTTCATTGACCAGAATTTGGACCGGATTTGTCTTAAGAGGCGGGAATCGAGTGCTTACCGTCGACTACACCTAGACAGCCAGCTGTGTGTGCGAGGCAGGCAGCAGCCGAAAGAAGATGGCTTTGTCCATGGCCGAACCCGGGGCTGAACACGATTCAAGAGTTTCGTGGATAGCTACATTTTTCCATTATTTCCCACATATCGACTACACTTTTCATCCTGTTAATTCAACATTCAACCCACAAAGCAACATTTATTTGGAGGTAAAATATTTCAATTCTACATTATAATTATTAATTACAAAAATAATGATACCTGAACAAACGCTCCGTAGGAAAAAGATTCTAAAAATTCTGTATAAAGTAATACTACGTTTAGATTAGATTTTTTTTCTGGTTTTATCATTGACCTTTGTATAACAGGAGGTGAAACTAGCGGGTGATGAGGTTTAGTGACATGTGCAGGCAAGATGCTTTTTGACATGGAGAAATGTGGTTTATGTTTACGGTAACTTCTTTCTAAACAGTCACCCAGTATTTTTGGATTACGGTTGAAATAGTTAAGCACGTAGTAAAAGAGAAATACATTTTAAAAATTCATGAAATATGATATTTTTTGCCGGGGGATTACATGCTGCTGCATGTTTCACCAACATGTTTCTCTCTATGCATGGTGAGTAAAACCACAGAGTAAATAAACTACCTCGTTAACTACACTCCCATTTCCTGCCACCTAAAACCTTTTGAATATTTACCAAAAAAATAATATGATTCATTTAGTAAGTAATCTCATAAGGTGACCGAGGAAGGAGATAAACGGATAAACAAAACCAATATCAATAGCGAAGCAAATTCAAAGGTTGGGTGATTTTATTTGTTTTCTTGTAATTTTTTTGAGGATAGAAAATAGAAAAATAACTTTATAGAAAAAGTAATAAATCTTTCAGCATCCGTAACCCAATATCGGAGAACACAGAAGTCGAGAAATATTTTTTTTAACGATAAGAAAAGTCTAGTGAAACTGATTCCGTGTCCTCGTTAGGATGAAATTTGAGTTTGCTTAGGTCAATGCAACTTTTAGGCCCTGAAACTCGTTTCCCGAGTGGCCAAAAGATCTTTTTATAGACTGGAAATTTTGGGGAAAAACTTACAAATACAACCAGCGAACTTGCTTCCTTCGTTGTGAATGTTTGATCCGACCGATTCCTTTTTAGATGTGAATATTGTGATCGCGTTTGGAACTATTGTTCGCCTTCCGCTTTATTTTCATGTAATTTTTATACAGAGCTCTTTGGTTTCGAGTGTTTAATAACATAATTTCTCCCGATTGATTTTTCCTCTAAATAAAATGTAAGAGTAAATACATATGACCGAAATTGCCACTACAATTTCGTTTGATGAATTACCTAAAATAACGTTATTATCCCTAGAAACAATTGCAAAAAGGAAATGATCAATCCTCGGTTACGTTTCCCGTTCAAGGTGAAAATGGATTAAAGGAAATGGGACTTATAAAGACGATTTTAAGGATCTTTAAAAAAAAAGTTTTAAATATTTATGTAAGGATTAAGGACTAATGTTTGCGGTGGTATTTTTTTAAAGGTTTGGAGTTTTTTTTGTTATTTCGAAGGGTTTTTTTCATTTTGCATGTGAAAAATTAATCATTCTAGAGGCAGCACCAGCCGTGTAATGGTGTTTCTGGTGTGGATCAGAGAGAAAAAGGGGGAACAAATATCTTTTGAGAAGAGAATCCCACGTACAAAAGTGGCGCCTTTATATACAGAGACTCGTGATTTATGGATTGGGTTTTTGAGCCTTTGCTCCACACTGGACGTGTTGGAAAAGATGAATTTTTTTTCCGGTGGATGTAAGGAATTGGGAATTATCTCTCTTGTTTCAACGAGAGTTTTGATGTTATTACACGATTCGGTCTGCTGACGTATATTTTACGTATGTAATTCTTGGTTGACACTTGGTTTATTGTACATGACGTCATAATGCCAGTTATAACGGTCAAGTTATTTACACGCTTTTCGATAGAGCACAATTCGAGTAAATCTTGTGCAGCCCTGGATTTATAATTTGTGAATCCAAAATAAATCCATGCAAATTTGTAAACAAAAGCTACGTAAAAAAAATATTCAAGAACTAGAGATGTAATCTCGTATATCCCTAGCGGGAATATTCATTTCAGCCAATGTTAGATTGTCTGCATATTGACGTCCCTCATTTAGATAACATGGCGCCCAGAATTGTCCCTGCCTACCATAGTATGGCAATATCTTGTTCGCACGCACCAAGAACTTTAATCTAGATTTTATTTTCAAAGATAATCTGTAATTAACCTTGCAATAATGCAGATTAACTACTTTGATCTACATTAAAATCTGTTAAACTAGATCTAGTCACAAAACCAGCATGAAAACAACATTGAAATGTCTTCCTGGCTTGCTACACTCACTCCTAAAGAGCCATTTTGAAATCAAAATATCCCAGCATAATGTCCTTATTTGACATCTGATAAGATTGTTTATGTGAAGTGGGTTTTGTAATAATATCTAAAAATATTTCTTTCATACCAGACTTTTTTTCACATTTCATTTTACAATGTTTACAATGTTTTGACCTTGTTTGGGCCACTCTTTACGACCTTCCGGGTTTGCGAGATCAAAAATGTAAAATAGTATTGGCCTTTCAAAGCCGCCGGAAAAACCGTGCACTATTAAGAAAAAATAATTTTCACGCAATTAAAATTTATGAAGTTCAAAAATGCTTGTCTTCATTAATTAGATTAGTGATGTTTGATTTGAACGGAGGGGAAAAAATTGTTTGCTCAGGTGAGTTCGTATAATGAAGCAAAAAATGAATAAAATTTAAAAAGATTTTTTTGTATCTTGATAATGAAGTTTGCTATATGCTCTCTTTTGGTTGGACGAATTTGAAAAACGCTTTAGGTTATTTTATAAAAAGGTGAATGCCTGTCAAAGAAATGTCGAGGTTTGTTGAAAGACTTGTGCAGGATAGAGAAGAAAAATTGTGGTTAGGATGGATTAAAGAGAGGTTTTTACCTTTTATGACGCCGTTTCAAATAATGGAATAGAGTTTGATGGGAAGTTATAAAAGATGGAATTTTTTTACGCGAGAAGAGTTTTGCATGTCTATTCAGTATTCAGACTAAGGTTTACGAGATCTAAAAAGACTTGAGTTAATAAGGAATGATAAAAAGTGCAAATAACGCGGTCAAAGTAAATCCGTTTCTGAATCACATTTTCGATTAACCGGCGGCCATTTTGAAAACCAGGATGTTTCTCGCACATAGATATCTATGTTCTCGCACGTCCTACGGAATAAATATGAGTTCGTACTACATACTTTCTTGAAATATTTACATCAGTTATTCATCTGGTGCGGTTTCCGGAAAGGAATTTGAAAATTTTGAAATTATTCACGTGTGTGGGCGAGTAGGAATTTAATCGGTTTCTTAAAAATTTTTGCTAAGTTGTTTATGTCTGTAAGATAAGTTAATGCTTTTCAATTTGTATCTAATTTATCACTGGGTGCATAATTGAACCACAGAAATCTGTATAGGGTTTATCGGAAGGGAGAGATTGCAGCAGATGTTGGACTCATCGCGGAGAACGTGTTCATTGTGAGAATAAAGCTGAATTTAATGGTTAATGATAGTGTAAATCTAAATAACTTTTAACGCAGCCAATTTTAACTAATTTGCCGTCCCGTGGTCAGAATGATTCATTTTTGTATGCATCAGTGAGAGGAAAAAGGAAAGGAAATAAATGTAAAACTGTTTCCATAGCGCCTTTTATCTAAAACGAGATTAGCATCTTTATTTCTTTCCAAATCGCTTGGTTCGAGATGTTGAAAGAATTGAGTACATTTCAATTCTAAAAAGGCCAAATCTCTCAACCATGGAGAAAAAATTTCTGGCTTTTTCCTTTTCATCAAAGTAATTCCATTTTACAAAAGAATAAAATAAAGATTGCAGAACCTACGTCATCATAGCGTAAGGTTGAATATAATTATTGTACATCATATTGGCTTTTTCTTTTACTTTTCCAAATTCCCGTGATCAACATAACACAAGATATTGGGAAAGTGTAAAAAAAAAGTGATAATCGATATTTTAAAAACACACTGCAATTAGGAATTCAGCTGCTGAATT
Organism: Pachymerium ferrugineum; assembly: GCA_034686365.1. Classification (NCBI taxonomy): domain Eukaryota; kingdom Metazoa; phylum Arthropoda; class Chilopoda; order Geophilomorpha; family Geophilidae; genus Pachymerium; species Pachymerium ferrugineum. The sequence continues at coordinate 33,170 of JAQGAS010000387.1, read as the reverse complement.
TTTCACTCACTTTGACGTTAGTTAATTATTCAGTATTTTCATTTTCAAATTTTTTAACTTTTTCTAACCAAAAATTCACAGTCGAATGAGTTTAAAAATTAGAAAGTGTTGTTAAATTAATGACAAAGTAAATTGAAATGGCTCCATGTCCGCATTTGCAACCCTCTTTTCTATTGATTAGTCAGGCTGGTCCCTTCTAGGGAATTCACCTTTGCTTGTGTCTACGCTTTTCACACATCCAATCAAACTTGTACGTGATGTTGTTGAATGCTAAATTTGTCTGCGTTGAATTTAAATTTAATCTATGATACAAAAAGTAAACAAATTTACCGCTGTTATAACCGGTGTGTTATGACCGTTCAATAGGTTCGTTAACACAAAACTTATGTTTTTTTTTTTTTTTAAATGAGAAGTTTTAATTTAATATCAGTTTCACTTTCATTCCATTTCTACTTTCGCTTCATGCTGTTAGTGAGATCCATTAGGGTAATCAAATTTCTCTCGCCCTCATAAATAATAAACTGGGATGTTAATTGTGTAGGTGAGTCAGAGTGTATTGGTAATATCTGGGTGTACGGGGAAATCAACTTTCAGCTGTTTTTAGTGTTTAGCATACCTTTATCTTGAATAACATTCCTAATGAGTGGAGCACGTGTTGAAGTTTGGTTTGCGAAGAATAATCTGTTGTATAAGGTCGGCCGAATTGCGGTCACAATGGCGATAGCTCATGTCAGGTGCTACTTTATTGGGTTTCGCAAGCGTGCTAATGGTCAGCTACAACATCTGTGAGAAATGGATAAAGGGAAGGGATGAAATCAAAATGTTTGATGTTGTAATAGGGGTTGTCTATGTGAAGCCACATTTCAACCAAGTGTGTGACGTTGATAGATATGCCAGTGGATCAACTTCCAAATAATCAGTTTAAAAAGAGGAAAGGATAATACCTGATTCAAGTAAAGCGAACAAGATAGTTTTTCCAGTGGATAGGAAATATATTAGATTTAATGAGCTGTAATTCTTTGAAATACATTTCAAAGATTAAAGATACTATACATGTGTATCACCTATGTATCACCCATTCAGTGGGGCGAGGTAGTTCTAACAATGGTGGCGCGTCGGTACTGCCAGGTGGAACCGGAAATGAAATCCACTTGGCAGTACCGACACGCCACCATTGTTAGAACTGCGGTCATTATTAGAACTACCGAAGCGCCACCATTGTTAGAACTGCGGCCATTATTAGAACTACCGAAGCGACATCGCATTGACTTGTGTAGCTTAACAATATGAGGGCTCACCAGTGGCAGCCAGGCCATACGGATCAACATCTTACCTTACAAACTTGAAATAAGTAAAATCAAACATAAACACGATAACTAATAACAGATGCTTTAATAGCATCTGTTCTCGCACGTAGAGGTGGAAATTCGGACATGCTTTACTTTTCCATACTGTATATACTAAAAACAGTGCCTCTTACTTAGTCAACTTTAACTCCATATCGTAACCAATTGTATCTTTTAGGTTGCTTCCGTTATCCAATCTGCACCCACCATTGTCCCTGCTTGCATCAATGTTGAGACAATCAATCCTAATGTACACAAGACCGCACTTTAGACTTTCAAGGAACAAGTTCACTGCACAGAATTTAATCATTAAAGGGCAAATCCGTATTTAATCTATCGAATCTTTTCTTTTGACAGTTCAGTTACAGTTCTAAAAGGGTTTTCTTAGCTACTCCCTTCGGTCAATGTTGATTTTGGAACAGTGATGTCTTTCTGTGTGAGCAGCTTCTTTTACTGGTTTAGATATCAGGTTTGGGATCAATAAAATCGTGATCTGTGCCTGTGTTTTCACTGGTGAGCAGCCACCATTTCTTCAATTACCAGACAAAATGTCAGGATGTGTCTTTTCTCACCACTCCAGTTGTCTAAATTACTTTTCAGTGTAACCAGGATCTAGGATTTTTTCCCCCTGATGCTTTCTTCTAAAACATGAGTGAATCCTGTCTACTACTTTTTTCTTTCTCTCTGTTTTTTTTTTATTCTGCCAAGAGCCGGAGAAGGATCTAGCTGAATTTAAAGCATGCCAAGATGAAAAAAAATATTTCTGCTTTACCAAATAAAAAAAAATGATTGAAGATGCAAAGACTTATGATTATTTCATCATCAGTCGCTGCAAGTTTTGGGAAGTAGAAAGTTCTTTTTTCTCTCTGTCTACTCTTGTTTGAATACAACTTGCGCATTTCTCGTGTTAATTATTCATGGTTTGCCAACCAAAGAACAATACACCTGAATAAAATTCACTGATCCTTTAAAGACACTTTGTGTTAACAGTAAAGGCAAGTGAACCATGAATCTTGAATTAACTTCATACAAAATATTGATGTCGCAAGTTGAGATATTCGGTACTGAGCAATATTTTTCCTGATAACAAATTTAATATTTGAAGTGCACTCAAATGAACATTTTTATGACGGAAGATGCAATAAAAATGAAACCCAACCCAAAAGAAGATTTTTTTTTGTAATAAATATCAAGAGTTTAATGGACAGGAAGGAAGTTCGTGAATCAAAAAAGAAACTTCATTCATTAGTGTTACTTATACTTTCTTTTGTTTTCAAAATGGAGGTCATGATGCAGCAAGGAGAAGCTCGCTGTAGCAATTTCAGGAGGAGTTTTCCGTGGGGAATGAGTTGAAAGGATTTTTCGGGAACACGACATGGGAATTGAGTATGTGCGTGACCGTTTGGCCTCCCCGGTTTGAATTGAGTAAATTGCTTTTCTAGTAAAAGGCGAGGCTTGGTTTGGGATTACACGAAGAAAGCGCGAATTGGAAAAAGGAATGCATGAAACGGTTTTGGTTCTGCATAGTTTGATCATTATTCAGATGACTGAGCTTGGCACTTGGATAATTTCAACTATTTTCCCACTTTGAATTCTAAGGTGGTAATCATTATAGCTTAGATTGTATGTAGCATAGATGGTCCGTTCATTATTTCCTGAAGACGTTTCCAGAAGTCTCTTGAATGAATTGACAACTTCGAAAATTGCGATTGCCATTTCGAGATAACATTTCGATTTCTCTATGCCTTGAGGTTTTCTTTTTTAAAAACAAGAAATGTTTACTCACCAATTTGTGTATTTACAGAAGTATCAAAGACAGTCAGCCCAGACATGAGATTATTTTTTAAATCGTGTGAAACCGGTTTGAGTACTTTTTCTTACTGCATATCAATGAAGATCTGATAAAATGATTTAAATATTGTATTTGCAATTATAATGAAAGGAATAAAGTTTAATGCTTCTAGCAACTGCTAAGGTCATATAGGGTGAATAGAAAACTATAAAATCAACCCATCAAAATTGTGACTTAAAAAGGCAGCTGCTTGAGAATATTTAATAAAGAATGTAGAAAATGAAGCGTTGCTTTATTGCCATAAGAAAAAGGAACGTCAGTCACGATACCTTTAACAAAGTTAATGTCTTGAAAGTCAATTTAAAGCAACTTGAAACAACAATAGGTGTCGGTGCTGCAGTTTAGATTGTAAAATGATCAAGTTTAAAATCTTAAATATAAATGGATCTTAAAATATCAACTGGAATATAGGAATCTAACAGCTGGGCTGACTGTAATGAGTTTAGTATGCCCAGAATGCGTTTGAAATGCGAAGATTTTTTTTTTTCTACCTAAGATAAGTGAAATTGTAAGAAAATTGATTTGAACGACATTTCCAATTTTTTTGTCTGTTTTTTTAATCATTGTAGGGATTGTGGGGGGGTTTTAATGTAATGTTGAACTTAATTTGACAGGTGAAGTGTTGAAAATTTGATTGCGTTCGTGTTCTGGAGGCAAATATTAGGATTTAGTGGGAACTCATTTGTAATTTCATTTTATCGATTGACTAACAGTTGTTGTAATTAGGTTTTGTTGGCAATTTCGAGGTAAATAAAAAAAACAAAGCTAAAGGAATGTTCATAAAGACACGTGCGAGATTTTTGGGTTGTTGGCCGATTAAGTATTTGATTTGAATCGTTTCTCTTCGTGGAGGAATTTTCTCAGCACTGTATTGGAAAAACATCGAAGTTAAATCTGTAACATTAAAGAGTCTTGACGTTTCTTGGTTATGAAATGTCTCTACAAGAAAGATTTTTTTTGTAATGGGAAGTAAAAATAAGAAAAACATCTGGATATGAACAACACAAGAAAGATGAATTGCTATTTTATAAACGTTTTTTAGAAAGGCAGAAACTCGCTTTTACGCCCATCAATTTCAATGACATTAACGACAGGCTTTTTCCAAGATTAAACTTTTGTATTGAAATAAAAAAAGAGTTTGTTATCTCGGTGTGAGAGACAAATTTCATTACATGAAGTTTGATGGATCGTATGTAACGTTAGAATCATCTTGTAATGAATAAAGTTAAAAACGTTTTAGATAATTATAGTGTAATACAATAAGGCCACAATGTACTAATTGGTTCAGATGATGGATATTCTTGCATTAATTTGAAATCTAGACATGTGGTATTGCCAGCGGCTTCTAAAGATCTCTATGACCAAGGTTTCCTGTCAACGGCACGAAGCAATAGACCAAGTCGATAGAAAGCAGTAAAGGGGCAAACACCAGTCACCTGCAGGTTGTGTACACGACCTGAAGAAAAAGAATCTAACCAAAGTAAACAGAATTAAAGTTAAAAGTGAAAAAGACGTTACATATAAAGAACATGTGACGTCATAAACAGCTGCAATGTCCAAATTACAGTATAGAATAAGCAATGGGGCGATGTCGCTTCGGCAGTTCTAATAATGGCCGCAGTTGTAACAGTGGTACTACCGGGTGGAATTCATTTCCGGTTCCACCTGGCAGTACCGACGCGCCACCATTGTTAGAATACTGTGGCCATTATTAGAACTATACCGAAACGGCATCGCCCCAATAAACAAAACTAACACGAAACCTAGGGACACTATGTAAGAGATCAGATGACGTATTATCTCGCAATCTTCTCTTGAAACTCAACATTATAAAACGTAAAATAAGAAAATAGAAAATGCATGTCATAGTACAAGCCTGAAACAGGCTAATCAAACAACCAGAAGTTTAAAAAGGTAATTAAATTAAAACTTTCTAATCTGTTTCAAATGCTGTTAAAAACATCTGCAAAAGAAGTTGAGAAAAAGTTGGTGGTAAACTTGATATTTCATCTATAGATGGTTGGGTTAACAAACCATCTAACTGGAATGAGTTTATCACAGCTTTCTCGAGAGATTACACCAAGTCAGCTGCATCTCCTTTCCAAGTATTAAAGGAGAAAGATGCCAGTCTTAATAGCCTAAGACTACTTAGTCCACAATTACCACAAGACCCAAGAGACCTTCAATGACCAACATTGTGTTACCATATCTTGAAACACAAAGCCAAGTTTCGACCATCTGATCAAATTCAATGTTGCAACTTTCATCTCCCAAGAGGATTAAACCATACAATTCCATCTGATAAATATGTCATACTTTGACCCCTTTTACATCAGAACTAACATTACTTATTAATGACATATTAAAAGTTTGAATTATTCAATTTTCGCAATGAAATTACACTGGAATTACCTTGTAAAATTACAATGATTAAATTGACAGTTTATAGCAATAAATACTTAATGAGTTGTTATTAACCTATCTGGTTAATATCTATTGATTTGGTTTCTATAGTTCACTGAAACTTTATTCCCCCAGGGAGAGAAAAAACAATTTGATCCATCTCTGATCCCCAGTTTCTTTTATTGTTCACATTTCTCCCTCTCTAGATGTCGCAAGAAAAGCGAGACCTTTTATTCCGCCCTTAACTTTTTTCTTTGCTCCTTCTTACCTTCCTATGTATGTGACAGAAGTTGTCCAACCAGAACAAAAAAGTAAATTCTGAGCCTTGCTGACACGAATTGGCGTCTGGGAAAGAAGAAAAAATGTCGTGTGATAGAGATTGTTTTGTCATCTTTTATTTACCAGACGTTTGATGGTTCTCATATCAAAAGAATAAAATTTAGATGAAAAGATAGTAAAATAGTATCTGTTTTTTGATTGACAAAAGGGAAACGGAAATGGAAAATGTCAGTTGTCATTTCAAAGTTTGTTTTCATAATTGTGATTAGGTCATATCGAATTTATGCATAGCCCAGAGGTGCATATTAAGGGTGGATGATTGCACCAAGCGCAGTTAAAATTAAACGTCATTTAAAAGCCTGATTGAACCGAGTTTAATGCAAAATTCGTTGCATCTAATAACGTTAAGGATTTTATGGGACTCAGATGTTTCATCATAGAAATTCCAATGGAATGCTAGGATCACGTCATGTCGTATCAATTATTGAAAGAAATTTTGACAATTGTTGACGCTGTAAGGAGATCCGTTTTGATGGATCACATGACCGATTACTGTATTCGCTTAAGTTAGTTTACCGGCAGTTATCTATGGCGATATTTTTTTTGGTACAACATATACTTGTTAAACTAAGGTTTATCTAAACTACGGTTAAGCACCTTAAATTTTGTTTTTAATAACAGACATTAAAACGATTATTTTTTTCTCTTAATTACAGTCATTAGGAATCATAGCTTCAGTACCAGGATTTTGGCTGATCCTCAATTTGCTTGCCTTCCTCATCTACTTTTTGTCACGATGCTGTGAACGAGATTGGAAAGCGAAAAATTTGATTTGCTACAAAGTAACGTTGGCTGTTTTGGCTCTACTGTGTTGGTGAGTGTTCGTTTTTATAATTAAAGATGGGGTGGTTTAAACGATTTTCGGTGGTTGTATTTCAGTGCTGCCTTGGGCCTTGGCTTTTATGGAAACCAAGAGACACACACGGGAATAGAAGGTTTCGCTTCAACCGTGCGGAATATCAACGGTGTCATCAATTCAGTGAAGAATGAGGTGAGAAATTAGTTTGAAGGTGTGTGTGATTAACCATGTGTACATGATGAAGAATCTTTCCATCTTTTGGTTGAGAGGATAAGGCGGTTTTTAGTATAGTCATTTATTAATATTAAATGCAATACTTTGAAACCTATGGTAAAAATACGTTGACTCGCGTTGACTTTTTACTCTATTTGTGAATTTACATGGGTCAAATAATCTGGAATCCAAAGGTGCTTTCGCTGTACATGAGACCATACTTTGTGGGTCGTATAACCTACAGGAAATTGTCGCTAGATTCACAAATAACCGTTTTAACGTGCATTATGATCACATACACTGCTCTGCTGTAAATCTCCGTAGATTATTTGTGAACAAGTTTACATGACAAATTGATATTTTCTTTTGAAAAGTTTGATACCGCATTATTAGTATTTTCTGATATTTTCTGAAAAACGGGGTATTTGCCATTAGTAGTGCATCTTAAGTGTTTACATCTGGGTGAATGATCATCTTACGGCACGAAAAAATTGTGGGATACCATACCAGCGCCCAACACAGCTTGTTCATACAAGCATGTTCTATGTGGGCTTGGGTTAACATGTGAGCACGACCCGCACATTTTAACCAACCTTCAAGATATGTGGGCAGACACGTTACTCTTTTCAGGTATAAGAGAAAATTGCCTGAAAAATGATGGCAGTTTTCCAGCATGCCTAAAAGCATGAAAATGCATCCTTTTCTTCTTTATTAAAATTAATAAGACAAACTTAATTTAAAAAAAAAAAAAATTTTTAATATAAAACATGCCACCTTTTTTGTCGTTGTTAGACACTATTGATAGAGAAAACGCTGCAAGCGAATACAGAACCAGAATTGGATACGTTGGATCAGATTTTTAGACGGGCAATCGGTAACAGCTCAATACAAGAACGTTTGAAACAAGCCGTGGACTCGATGCGAACGGATGTCCATAATGGCACGCAGAACATTGTCCGCATCAACAAACGGATCCGGCAGCTCGATTTCGGCCCAGCTGTAAAACTTACTGATCAGGTAGAAGTAATCAGGTAAGGATTCTTATTACTCATTAATTTGGGTGTGTTTGTCTCCCACACATGCTTAGCAAAGAAGGGGCGAGAGAGATAAAACTAATTATGACCTGAGCTGAGCTGACTGGAACAATTAGTTAATTCAATAAAATTCCTGAACTCTTTTTAAAGGGAAAACAACAAGATTCGCAGCTACTATTATGAAGAGTAATTCGATTTTTCACTATCGATACTTGGATGTTTTTAAAGTTAGGAGTAGAAGGGTTAACCAGATTATTTTCAAGGATCGTTGAACCGGATGGGAATTGTTTTCCTTTTCGGTTGTCAATGTTTGATTTTATTCTTTTCGATTTTGAAGTGCAAGTGAAATCAAATTCAGGAGGGACTTTTGTGGATGTTTAGGATAAAAGAAAAAGGGAAATCCTGTTTTATTTAAGCAGGAAAGCTTTAAAAAGGTTTTTGAAAGGTTGGGTTGTCTGGAAAATATTTAGAGAGTTGTGGAAATTGGTAATTATATTGATTTTTAATTTCGTTTTATTAGTCAGCAAATGGAAATTGTTTATCAAATTAAATTTAATTAAAACTACTATTTTAATCAATTAAAAAATTATGACTAGAAAGATTTATTAAAAGTTGTAAACCCCTAGTACAATATTCAAATTTCAGTCTAACAAGTGAAAGAACAATTTGATTGAAAACACTGCTCGCGGTGAGAGACTCACCGCTTTCTCTAGCCCGCAACTAAAATATTGGGTTTTCTATTGGCTCCTTTGACCATGAATCAGTCTACATGACAAATAACACTTCCGACTCTTGCTTGCTCTTCTTATTCATTTTCTTTCAACTGGGAAATGCCAAGTCTTTGCATGATGAATTTGCGAACCTGAAATCCATTTTGGAGAAGCAATTTTTTTAACTATCACTTTATTTGACACTGTTAATATAGAAGATGGTTTAAAGAAGATTTTTGATTTCGAAGTTTCCGTTTGGTTTCACTCACACGATTCCTGCGAGCCTCATCATCATTATCATAGAAATGACAAGAAAATGAGATTCCGTGATGTGAAGGAAGAAAATATTTTAAAATTTGAATGCAAAGTTGTTGCCAATCGTTTTGAGTGATTTTTTTTGTTCTTTTGTCATTAGGAATTTGATTATTGAAAAATGGGGTTAAAAACTGCATTTAACAGGTGAAAGTAATAAAAAGAGATGATTAAAATTGCTTCTCTCTGGAGGTTCCTTTTCAGTTAATCATTTTTAATCATCATTTGGGTAAATAATTAACAAGTGGCAGATTGGAGATAAAGATTTGTAGTGGGTAATTGACTAAAAGCTAACTTTAAGATAAAAAGAAGAGAAGATGTCTGTTGAATTCTTTTTCCAAGCTTTTTGCAATTAATAGAAGAAAGGTTGGTGAGATAGGAAAGAGAGAAATGGTGTTGGCAAGTTCTTAGAAGGTCTCATTAAGAAATGATGTATGAGTGTTGAAGGATATCTGAGTTTTTGCAATGGGCATTTCAAGCTGCACTATTTTAGATATTCTGAGGGCGAGTTCTGCTAACACTTTTGTGATAACTCTGAATGTTGTGTCACGTTGCTGTCGTTTATTTTATTTTGTAAAGAAGAAGAAAATGACGTGTGTTTGTCATATAAAGTGTTTATTTTAATCCAGGGATTAGTGCAAGGTTTTATAAGAAATTTTGACTTGTAGTTTCTTTTATTTGTCGTAAAATTTCAAAACATTTTGCACAGACTCCATTTTGTTGTACTGAAATTTTCATATACGAGAGATGAAATTTTCAAGAGAAAGAGACACGAACTGAAACACTCCAAGATATTGGAATTCTTATAAGTTGCATCAATTGATATTGACTGGAACACCAAATACGATTTGGAACTGTCAAACTGCGTATGATGTGCTCTACAAGAGTTTTTACTTCATAAAACAGCACTTTCTATACATTAAGTGAAGACAAAATCTCAACTTGAGAAAACAAAAGAAACCTTAAACCAGTATTAAAATTTCTTTTATATTAAAAAAAAAAAAATTTCAACACTCAATTTCATTTTTTTATTAGTTCAATAATCTTCTTCCCTGAAGTCAACACAGTGTGAATGAATTGTTTCACTTTCATTTGCATCTGACAGTTGAGCATAGAAACAGATGTTGACTCGAATTTCTTTTGTTTTCCCTATCCAACAGCTGTGCATTATATTGCATGCGTATGTTACAAATAGGAAAGAAAATGAGATTACCAACCCCTCCCAATATTTAAGTCTTTTTGAAACATAATTACAATTTGAAACCAACTTGAAAAAATATAAAATGGAAAAGAAATATAAATAAAAAAAACTTAGCCATGACCCAAGGGGGACATCATCATAACAGATGATGGTGGTGGGTGATCATGATGGAAGCCTGACTCGCTTTTTCAAAGACTGTATTGATTCCTCTTTTCTTTTTTCTCTCTGCCAGTTTATTTTATGTGCTGTCTTTCAGAAGCTTTGAATTTCTTTTTAGGGTTTTGTCTTTTTTTTTTCTCTTAAAAGCAGCGATGAGATGCTCTCTTCTTCTGTTGAAGACAATTTGGTTTAGAGATTTTTTTTTATGGATCTCATTTAAAATTGTTTTTATTTTCTTTTTTTCTCCTCTTTTGTCTTTTTATTTTATTCCCTTGATGCAGTTTTGTAAAGAAAAATGGTTGAAATGTCAAAATTCCCAAGTGGTTGAAGAGTTGTACTGAGAGGTAAATGTTTAGCGCAACCTACTGATCTTTGACTCCACGAGGTAATGGTTGCAAGTTGTTGGAAAAATATGAGTTTCTCACGATGTTTGACGGGTTTAAAAGTCTCATTAAATTGGTTAATGGTAATTTCTGTGATTGATGGTTGGCAGAATTAGTTTTGATGTCTGATATATTATGGAAATTGGTTTGGTTGGAGATATTCTAGTCATTTTGCTGATTTAAAGTTGGGTGAAAGAGAAGAATAATTGGTTAACTGATCAATTTTATTGATTATAAATAAAAGTCTTAGTCGCAACTGACAGTGCATTATGTGGGATTGCGTGAGAAATATATCAGCAATGTATGTGACAAGTGTATTTGAAAGGAAATGATTGCGCACATTGTTCGTGTCATGTCGTTCCATGAGAAATTCATGTTTCATATAGAATGAATAAGTTATAGTTATTATGTCAGGGTACAGAATTGCTGATCAAATTGAATTTTTAAAAAAATAACCTGGTTTCATGAATGTGAGATTTTATCTTCTTGATGAATAAATAAATTGACCTGAAGGTTATGGAAGATTAATATGAAGTACTGTTACCAAAAAAGATCTAAGAATTTCCAAAAAAAAAAAAGTGAAGATCGTTATACGAAAAAGCATAGCAGAAAGAAAACAACTGTGAGTACACAGAAGAAGGATGAAGCCTAACAAACAGCAAGACTTGAGCATTCCACTGATAAAACATACTTTGTGGAAGAGATAGGAAGTTTAGCATCGCTAGAGGCTGCCAAGTCATCCGCAACGAAATAAGGCATTTAAGCAAAACTTAGCTGTAATCTCTGAAAGTAGATTTGGTAACATTAACACACGTAATAAGGTGACTACATTTATTTATTTATTTTGCATTAACGGTAAGGTCAATTCAATACAGTTGATGAGTCATTAATAAATGACTATAAGCTAATGTTTGAGTTCACCTACTTAAAATTGTGTCTTGTAGTGGCACAGAGTTCTTATAAAATGTTGCATTTACCCGGTTGCTCTTTTGACATTAAGTGGTAAGGTGGACAAACACATTAAATGTGTATAGGTGGTTTAGCTTTGAACGCGCCTAGTATCTGCACTCATTTATGTGTTTTAACTATTTATGCTAGTGAGATGGTTTAAAGGTGTACAACTGGGTTCTAGTTATGTTCATATGAAATGTAATTTTTTTAAAAAGTTTTGCAATCAACGATTAAATCACGAATAGTCTAATCACAACGTACCAGTGTAGTCAGAAGAAGAAGAAGAATACAGCTTAACGTTACCTCTACGCGACAAAAATTAGTAAAACCAAAAAAAGCAAAGTCAACCAAATAGAAGACAGAAAGACACAAAGAATGGCACAGGAAAGAATGCAACTTGGACAAGGACAGACACTTAAAAATGAAATTCACTATTTCCAAAACCTACCCAAAATTACATTCGACGAGCCAACACGTTGCCCGTACCCTCCCGGCCGACGAGAGTTCTTCAGATCGCGGGGAAAAGGTTACGGACGTTGCCCGTACCCTCCCGGCCGACGAGAGTGCATCGGATCGCGGGGAAAAGGTGTACGGACGTTGCCCGTACCCTCCTGGCAACAGTCGAACATGCAATGAGAAAAACACATCGCACTTTTGCTGATTCCAAAATAATTTCTGTACCAGTCAAGCATCATTGGTGCGAAGAGTTGTTCAAACCGAAAGTGGAAGAAATAAACCCTCGGAAATAAATCCCTTATAAAGTGAACGACCATCTTCAATTTCCAAAACACTTTTCGCTCTCAAACTACTTCTCTGATTGCTCGCGATCAAACGAACATTTGTTCCTCCACAATAAAACCCTCTAAAAATTGTTGAAAGATAAAAAAATAAATTTACTGAACCTTGATAATCGAACAGACTTTTATTTTATCATTTTTATTTTTTGTCCAAGGTCGTAACACGATCCTTAGCTGAGGATAGCATTTTGAAAACAGCTGCTGACCTGTCATAAAAATCCAAAGTCCACATATAAAGGTGTCAAAGCTGAGTAAGCAATCCAACCCTTTACTCACCTTTTCCTTGTAATCCAATGTGTAACTATAAAGAAAAGAATATAAATAAAAAAATTTGTTTACTTTGGCTCAAGGCGGAATGATCTCACAATTTACGATGCCCATTCTCGCTTTGCAGATGTTGATGTTAATTGAAACGTACGAGAATTTCTGCGATGATATTTTCCAACGAAATGCAATTATTTCCTAAATAAATATGAATTTCATCTCTGGGCAACGCTTAATCTCCGTGATAAGAGTTGGACCATTCATTGTGTCAGAAAATGTCAATTGAGTTCTTGAGTGTAGATAAATCAAACAAAAGTTGTGCATTTCTTGTGCAGTCAAGGGGAAGGTAATTAGGATCTTATGAGATGAAAAGGAATCGCGTGAGGGAAGAATTAAAAGTTGGGAGTTCATTGACGGTTTTAAAAGAGATAGTAATATCCGCCCACTTGGGTTTGAGATATGGGTTTAGAGGACAAAGACATGAAAAGGCAATATGGGAGGATTTAGGAAGGGTGGACGGTGTCGGGTTTTAATTAATGTGTGATTTATATGTTGTAAGTCACAGTGTTCTGCGAGTTGTTTGCTGTGGGCTGATTAAAGTTTCTTGTTTATATAGGGATTAATCAGATATTGCATGTTTGTATAAGGATATGTTAGGGTTGCAGGTTTTGAATGACTTTTATGGGTGTGTAAATTTTGTTAGATTGTCAGAAGTGAAGAAAAATTCCTTGATTCTTTCTAGACAAAACTTTTATTAAATAGAGAGCAAATGCCTTATGACAAGTTAAAAAATATGAACTCTTGGTTAACCATCCATTTGCTGAACAGTTGTTAGAATCAGCTTCAAAGGGTCAATAAAAGCCAAAACAGCTTAATTCTACAATATCAAGATCATTAACTATTTCAGTGGTGGTTTTCTCTAGGTTGATCTCTGTTGGTGTGTTTGTGGACTTCGTCTCATTGTACGTCATGTTTTGTGGGAGTGGCTGAGGTTTGGCCGTCTGCGTTTGCTGTTGTGGGCAGTTTCTGCTGATTGAATGAGTTTTTTTATTTGGTTTTGTTTGACGTTGGCTTTGCAGTTTGACTTGTCTCACAGCGTATTACCCTAGGTGGCACTAAGCCTTTAGGTAGCGAAATTAACGAGCAGCTATTTAATCCGAACTATTTAATTTGATGATCAAAAGTTGAATAAAAATTTACCTGTTAAAAATATGATTAACTGCCCCTTTAATCTAAATAATCTCGGCGTGTTGAATACCGATGTCATTTTTTTTTTTTTTCAAACAACAAAATTTTGTTGTAAACATTCAGTTATTTAAATCTGGTCACTTACAAAAACAGTTTTTATACTTAAATTCTGCAGAAATGATTCGAGATTTAAAACAAATATTAGCCCAAACGCTATTGACATGGAAAAGATCAATTCAAATTTAAAGAAAAAAAAATAATTTGAAATTTCAAAACCGTATTATACATAACCAAATTATCCCAAGTTCAAAACAATATTTTTTTATTTCTAAATTCCTCAATTTTTACCACGTAACAATATTTATGGTCAAGAAATAATCAAAAGCCATAACAAATGCCTCTTTATAAACACTAAAACACCAAAATCACATTGTGAGAAGAACAATAACTGAATCTTTTCCACTCAGCCCAAAACGAAATAAAAACATCCTGAAAATAAAAGGAAAAAAAAATTTTATCTAGATGATGGGTTGATGGGATTTCCGTGAGACTTCATCGAAAGTAGCAGCAACGTCTTTTGACTCACGTCTCTTGAGAGCAAGTGGCCCATGAGGCAGAGATCTGTTTCCAAGACAACACTCTTGGTCCAGCATCACATTAACACGAGTTTGCTTTTGGTGTCAATGATGACGCGATAGAACACATTCAATTGCGCACCCCCTTTCTATTGATTGAAAACGAGGGTGCCCAACGGGTTATTACACATGCTAAGGACTGGGGATTGTTGATTGACTTTTCGCAACGATGCTTTCAACCAGGTTATTCGTGAGTGGTGGGGGGAATGTACCATGTCCTAGTTGGAGGTAGAGGGGGTGAAAAAATAGAGGGGAAGTGTTGATCGATCTTGTTAACTGAGGGCATAAAAAAAATTATGAGGCATTGCAGCCCTTATACTCACAAAAGAGTGATTCATTTTTCTATTTGGTTTATTATGTTTTTTATGTTATTTTTGCTTGCTTGTTTTGGGTTGATGTGTTCCTTAAGTGAACAGGAAAATGTCTATAAAAACGCAAAGTTGGTAATTATGTTTCGCTTAAAGAGAGACATCAATAGTTATATCATGTATGGTGATTGGGTCTTGTATGTCAATATTTGGAATGAAGAAGAAAAAGAAAATTTTAACGACAAAATCAACCATGTTTTGATTTTGATTTGTGGCGGGTTTATGCAACACCATCTATGGATAGTGGAAGTGATTATTGCTGAATTTATTATGTTGGGGATGTTGATAATTCTTTGTGTTTTGAGTTGTTCATTAATGTCAAGTGGGTCCGTACACGTGTAAATCACTGTGGAAATAAACTGGTGGGTAATTTGTATCTGACTTGGAGATGGTTGTACTGTGGGATTAGGTGAAGATACGTGGGCGACATCTGGGAAATGGTTACTTACCTTAAAAGTGATGTAATTAATCAATGGAGGGTATTATCTGATTGGTGGTTTGAATTGCAACATGAGTATATGAACATATGGAGTTATTTAACAGTTGGCCTCAAAGTGATTTGTGAATGACACTTGAATCAATTTTGTCCCTAAATCGAATACCAACCCCAAACAAACAAATGTATTGATATTATCTTTCTGCAGAATAGTTTGGCATTAGTGCATCTAAAAACTAGTTACCTCACTATCTACTGTACTACAAGCCAAGTAAAATGGAGGCACATGATGGAAGAGTTTGCTATCCCCAGCTGCATCTGCGCAACTACAGGCAAACAAAATTAGGAATTAATTCTATCAAAATAAAAGGATAATTCACTGCTGTAATACAAATACACGCATTTTAAAAATTGGATAAACTTTCTTGTTCAAATATCTGAGAAGCAGCTCCCCTTACAAAAGCTATAACCAATACCAAAACTTAACCTTTCCCCTTACCCTCGTCTCTATTATAGAAACTCCATCCAGTCTCCTGCAATATTTATCAGACCATGGGTTAAATATTGATTCATTCTCTTCCCGATAACCATGTCAGAAAAGTTTGATAAAATTGAATTTTTCTACCTTTATAAATAAAAAAAAACATTTTAAATTTTACTTAACAAAACTTAATCAAATCAAGTGTTATGTTGTTAAAATAATTGAACTCTAAAACTGACAAGCCGTTACCAGAGTTAAAAAAAAATATTGATTTACGATTAGTAAAAGCTTAGTGTCACTACATTTGAATGTAATAACCACTCCACTTATTTATTGGCGTTTATTGATAAATTGGCGAAACATTGCGAGGTTTAGTGGTTTGGATAAGTCAATTTGGGGAAAGGGGTCAGTAAATCAGCTCTGCTTCTACCAAGATGACCTCCTCAACAAGAGAGGACGCCGTTGAAGCTGAGCTCAGCATCACCCAAGGTCTCGCGACGGCTCTTAATCCTTTGGCAAGGAGACAAATGCCAAGTAAAAGACTCTGCCAAAAAGCCTCTTTTCCATTCGCCGCATCACAAGAAAAATTTTCTTTTTTCTTTAGCGGCTCCCTCTCGTTATCACTGTGAAAAACAAGTTTTGAAAAGAATTTTTTTTCTCTCTCTAATTTTGTTTTTTACTGGGGAGGAGAGAAAAAGAGTTCTAGTTTTGATAAAGGGACAAAGCATTAATTTTGGAAATGAGAAACGTGTAAAGAGGAAAAGTGAAGTAAATTAAGATTAGGTATCATTACAAAGAGTCAAGTGCTCTCTTCCAAAGAGGAAGTGAGTTAATTTTATTTCATTCTTTTTTATTGTTTTTGGTTTTGTCTGTGCAGGGGTTAAAAGTGGAGAGGAAATTTTAAAGGGAGTCAGGTACATTATTTTTTATGGTGTTTGAACATGTTTTCTTTACAAATTATGTGCGGGAATTGAGTTGAAAAAGGATATTGATGTTGGTTGAATGTCAATTAAGTTGTTTTCAAGGAGATGGTTCTTGTTGTTTGGGTTGAAATTGGAAATGTTTTTTTAGTAATTTGAGTTAATGAGATTGGTTGATGAATTATCTGATTGCTTTTTTGTTTGTTTCAGATGGCCAAGTACAATTGCAGTGCTTAGTATTTTTGCACTATTCTGCATCATTCTCATCATCGGGATTTGTAAAAATTCCAGATCAACACTCATTGCGTGAGTTCTTCTTAAACTTAAAAGAGAAACTAGTTTTTTAAAGGCGATTAATGCAAGCAATTTTTTCCCTCTGACGGAAACAAGTTGAATTAACGCTTTGAAAAATTATAAAACTAAATTTTTAACTGAATACCAACTAAAAACACATCAAGTTATCAATTTCCCAGAACATTTTATGACGAGAATTGCCTGCAGAATATCCGAAATATTAAATTTTAAAAGAGAGAGAGAGAGGATGTTCAAAGCGTCATTGATTTTTTTTATTATTATGTGAGTTCAGAATCCTTATAAAATTTAATTCTTTTATTTTATAGTTTCACAGTTTTGGGTCTTCTAGCTGTGATTCTCAATTGGCTTCTCGTCTCTGTTTATGTTTCAACGTGTGTGGTAAGGAAGAAAAAAAATGAATATTAAAAATTCATTTTATGCTGACATTTCAATTTTGTTTTTTTGTAGGCTTTAGGTGACCTCTGCATCGACCCTGATTCATTTATTTACACTCAAGCTGGGAATGTACTCGATAAATGTAAGTAAAAAATGCAATTAACCGTTTTGCATAAATTCAACCAAATTTTCTTTTTTCCAGCGATAGTGAACTATTACATGGATTGCCCTGATGGAAGGGAAAACCCGTTCACCAAGGTGACTCGAACACCTGTCTCTTTGAAATATATCAATAAAACGATGACTCATTTTTCACAGGCGATTGGACAAGGTCAACAAAATGTGGACAACGTCGAAACGAAATTAAAATTCATTGAACATAATGCTAAATCATTCTACCCTGAAATTCTTGTGAGTTGATGCATAAACCAGTCAACTGTAAAAATGACCATTTGACCTTTGATTTTTTTTTCCCCCCCAAAGTTGAAACAAGTTCTAGGCGCTCTTCGCTCGCATCTCGAAGTAACGGAACGCGTGCTGGCAAATTTGTCCTCACTGCTGGATTGCAAGGATATCCATAAGCAGTACCTTCGTGCGGTGGTCTCCATCTGTACTCCCATGCTGTGAGTCATAAATGTCGCACCAAGGGGTACTATCTTGTGACATTTTTATTTTATTATTATTGTAGAAATGGCGTGGCCATCATGCTCATAGCTGCGACTGCAGCTGGACTTTCCTTTATCTTGCTCATATGGATCTCTGCTCATACCTGGATGTATATCAGGAAAAGAGTCGTTTGTGCTGAGTAAGTTTTTGTGGATTGTCGACTGTGGTGTTTGACAGGAATTTTTGAGTTATGGAGTGGAAAGAGGGGGAACTGATTTTGCCATCTGGTGTTGAGTTTATTAATTAAAAATTTATGGGATGTTGAAAATTGAGGAACACACTTAGTCCATATAAAATTTCTAGATTAAATAAGAATTTTAAATTATCTTTTACGATTGAAGAAACCTTTGATTGGTTAATTTTTTAAATACAAGAAATTAAATTATGTTTAAATTTTAGTTTATAAGATATCGGCTTCAAATTAGTTGAAACGACAGGTTAACTATTGACGCCATGTTTGTTATGACGTCAAATGTCTGTCAACATGACGTAATTTTTGGTTACTTCAGTTTTCGTTTGAACGAGATGTAATGTACATTTTAATTTATTGAATTTATCGAATAGTATTTCTATAATATGGATATTCAAACAAGCAATATTAATTGGTACTATGGTTGCAGAAGTGATTACGTACAGGTAGACGAGCAGGACCCTTTCCTTCCCTCTTCAGCAGTGATGGCTCAAGGGTCTGCCAGTGCAAGACGTGCTCGTGAACCCCAAATAGTCGGTCGGCCAAGACACACACCCCCGCATACGCCGCCTTTTCCAGGAGCTTAGTATGAAACTTTTTTCTTTGCTTTTTTTCTTAGTTGAGGGATGTTTGTGTAGACACATGCCATCACTGGATTGATGTCTGTCGCTCATTTCTCGCTTTTCAAGAAATTTCAAAAAATTGGCAAATTTAAATTTAGCGGCTCTCAAGGCAAAATGTACTAATGCTTTGCATGTCACTCACTGTCCCTTCACTTCTTTCAGCAATGGACGAATACCACGGGGATCTGAGGACCATATGGCAATGCATGGACGTTATACTCCTCCCCCGTCAGTAAGTATCAATTTCGAGATAAACCAATAACAAGATATTTTTCTTTGCTTTGCTTCTTTTTACGTCGCATTAATAATTTAAAATCCAGTATGGCGTGAAATTTATCTTTTGTAGTTTATTTTTCTTTTCTTTATAAGAAAAAGTTTTTTTAAGAATTAATTTTTCACGTGAATAGTTTTTTTCTTTTTTTTTGTTTCTTAATGTAAAAAAGTTTTGAGACTTTCATTTTTCTCTCTTTTTCTTGTTTTGCTTGATGTGCATTTTGAGTGGGTTGGGGGATTGTGGCTGATGTGTAATTGCAGTGCCTCTGTCATTTCATGCGGTGCCACAGGAGTGGATGGGTAGGTCCCGCTTCTAAATTCCACGACCGCCAATGCTGTTTTCCTTGGAGCTCGGCACTCGGTAGTCGACATTTCCACCACCCCTTGCATGGTTTCAAACACTTCATCACAAATTTTTAAAATTTTTTTTAAACTTTATAAATTTACAATATTTTTTACTCTCTTAAAATAATAGTTTATTCTTAAAACAAACATTTCTTTTGTTTTTTAGGGTCTAATATTTACAATTTTTTTTTTTTTTTGTTACATCCCAATTAGTTAGTTAAGTGTCATTTACTGTTACAACTTTACTACTGATCATTTAAAATCTATTTCCAGTATGAACAGCTATCAGCGTTCCTTCCATCTGCACCCTACAAGTCAGAATGATCATCTTCCAATGGTCTTCACTTATGATGATTCCAAATACGCGTGCCTCTAACATAACATAAAAAAATAAGTCGTGTGGTTATACAAACAGGAAATGCACATCTGTATGTGCAAGAAGTGCAACTGCCAGGGTTTGCGCTCAAATTGACTTGTTCACATGCATTTATCGCTGCCGTGAAGATCGCTTGGAAATTTTGTGGTGCATATACATACAGGAAAAAAAATTTACTGCCTCATGACTATGATTCCAATTTCTGCGCAGCTTTCTGTCCAAACCTCAACGAATTTTAAACTGGCAATTTTGTTTTTTTCCTGTTAACATTTTTTTTTCTTCCTCCATTTACAGGATCATGCAGATTTTTTCTACTAGTTAGTTTCATGACGAGTTCATTCATACGCCAGATTTTTTCTAACTATTGAAAATAGGCTGCAATTTTGTATAAATTTATACTCCGAAAATGGAACCTACATATAACAATAATTAAGTACGTAATAACTAAATAGCTTTTAGTGAGGGTTCAGAAGATTTAAGCACACAAATGAAAATCATGTGGAATCCCTGCTCACCTATTTAGTAAATTTTTTTAAGACATCAAAAATAAGTTTTTAAATGAAAAGAAAAAATTTCCTACTTTTTTCTTACCTTCAAAGTAATGATGTGGTCTAGTAAATGTTTGTGTGTAGTGTTAATTTCATATTATTATTATTATTAATTGAGTAGTTGAAAAAATTACCAGATAAAAGAATAATTAGCCTCTTTCTCAGCTCAGGATTAGTAGTCTTTTTAAGAAAAAAAAATTAAGTCAAGGTTATCTGTCAGGGACCATAAGATTAATTGAAAATTGTTAAGGATCAGTATTAATCAGCTGCAAAATTCCAATTTTTTTAAAATTTTTCTTAAATAATTGCAGTAATTTGTTCTTGAAGTTTTGGAAACATTCCTTCACAAGTTAAAAATTTTATTCCACAAAATCTTTTTTTTTTTTAAAAAAAAGAGAGAAAAAGAAAAATACATTATTGCTCATTGCTGGCTCAAAATTTAAAGGAAAAAAAAAAAAGACATTTCATTCCGAAACCAGAAAGTGTTAAAAAAAATCCCTCAAGTGATAGCTTAAATTAACAACTGTAGCTCTCTAGTGCCTTGAATAACTCTGTTTAATCACGGGGTTTAGTAAGTATGATGAAAGACAGCTAATTGAACAGCTGAATTATAAACAGTGAACTGTACTAATTGCAAACTTTAGTGGTTAATTGTTTTTTAACAGGTGTGTGATTTGGTTTGATTCCTGTTTTTTTGTGTTTCAAGTCTGAATTTTTTTTTATAACATTTTAATTTAAAAAATTTATTCGGTGTGAGGTGATTGAGCTGGTATACGTTGGGCTATTTGTGCGTGTATAGGAGTAAGTCAATGAATGTTTTGCATAGTCCCTAGTCATTTGTGCTTTGATTGTATAGGACAAAATATATGAAATGTTTAGTTTATTATTCTATTCCCCAATAAATCGAGACCATATCACTTTTAACATGCTTATGGTTTTTTTTATAACTAATTTCTCCCAAGAACAAATTACTGGTTGCCAAAGATTTTGTTAGATGTTTTTTTTAAAAAAAAAAAAACAGAAAAATGCGAAGCATACACAATGCAATTGTGTCTTCCATTTTATTTCATTTGATATTACCAATAAAATGACTTTTTTTGTCATTACGTATATTGGTTTAATTTTCATTGTAATCAGTTTGCTTGATGTAAATATTATAATTTGTAACAATTGAGATAAAAAAAAGAAACCAGAAATAATTTCATTTTACCTAAATTTTATCTTAATGCAATAATATAATTTAATTTTCTAGTCTGCAAAACAAGAGAAATTACACTGTCTGTGGTGAACAAAAGAATGATAATGAAAGGCACTATAAGATGAACGTTTAGTATTACTATTCATCCAAAACATTGTTCTTTTTGAAAAGAAGACTTGAAAAAATATAATTATTAAGGCTCAAGATAAATAACCCAGAAACTAATAATATATTAGAACTATTGCTCTGTACTGACTAGCAAAAAAATTGACAAGAAATTACTTCACATTTTTAAACCAACTTCAATCTTTAAAAAAGTTATGAATTCCCAAATGAATCGAAGTTCAAAAGAGCAGAAAGAAATTAAATTAAAAGAAAAAATTTTTCCAAAAACAAACGTCTATTGAGTTTCCGGGGATAAAGGAAGTGTATTTGGCGTTGTTGGCAAAGAGACTTCTCCAACTGTACTCGAAGTTGCCACAGATGGGGCCCCTTGTTTAGAACTAACTGAACTTTTAGATGACGATCTACTGTGTTGGGGACTAACACAGACGGGTGTTTGGACCGAAGGCCTGGGAGTTGTTGGCGACGCTTTTGGAGAACCTTCTTGAATTTGCATGTGATATCTATAGATATTTTCGGTACTTTCGATTACCCCTGTTAAATGACAACAAAATTGTTACATATTTGCATTTTTGAGGCTAATTAGGTGAGAAAAAAGAACCTGAATGCAAATTAAAACTTCGTCCTTTAACTCCTGTTTCTTTTGGTAAGGGATACCACCAATTAACAAATGTTCCTACAACTGGTACTTGTCTAAGTATACCCTTTGTAGAAATAATATTTAAAAATTTGAGTATGTTTAATGATCTTTAAATAACCTTACTTCTTGCCAAATTTTTTCCTCATTTTCTTTCTTTAAGTCTTCATTTGCCGTCTCAATCCCCTTTTTAATTATCTCGGCCATTGATTCCAAATACTAAACAATAATTGTAAGACAATATTAATATAACAAAAATCTTAATAAATTTACTAATTTACTTTTGAGGATTCTTCAATTTCTTTTCCAACACTAAAAACCAAACTAATTAATTCTTCCATGTCTGTTTCTTCTGTAACCATTCCAAACCGAACGCACGCCATACCGTCTTCTCCCTCACCTTAAGTGTACAATTACAATTTTTTTTCTATGTTATAAATATACCTATGTTATATATACCAAGAGAAAAAGCAGAATCAGCAGCTTTCAATTGCATGACTAATTCTCTATTAAGACGATTGATGTCCTCTTTGGCTGTATCGGAAAAATCAGACATAGTATCGATCCAATGGTTGGGTATGTAACGCAGGCCACCAAGTCCTGCCCAGTTCGCAATGCCCACCATTTGTAAGTTTGGGTTTGCTTCTGCTAATTGCCGGAAGGTTTCCTTGTGTTTTACCGTTGCATTAAGAATTGCCTAATAGTAAATTACGTCAGGATAACATAAACATTCTCATTTACTAACATCTTACCAACTGTTGCAAAAGAAATTCAATAAACTCGTTTATGTCTTCTTTGGTGGTCCCGGCAACTAAGAATATAAATGCAAATGGTATTACTTTAGAACACCCAAGAAAGGAGAACTATTTATTACCTTGTGCAGTTTCTAGTGGACAAAACCGAACACAAACACCAAAATTATCCAAATCTACAATGTCTAAATGTATTTTGGGAATGTCACGTTGTAAAACTTGTCCTAACTATAAATATAAAATTAATATTTCTCACTTTATAAAAGATAAACAAAATCAAATACCCATGAGTTTAAGTTATCATAATATGGAAGATTTCTTGAAAACCTTTGCTTCTCACTTCCACTAGATTGTATGGCGTCACTGTCTGCAATGAAACTAATTAACCTTAAATATAATCATAATACAAAATAATTTTACCCGGTCCAATGTATTGGAACACAACTGTTGGGCAAAGTGTATCCAAAAGCATCTTAAAGTAAAACAAATCAAAGTTATCAAAATGAGTTTAGTTTCAAGTTGACTTATGGAGAGCTTACAGTTGTACTAATTGGTTTTGTTATCACTTCATTTACGGTAGAACCATTTTCAAGTTCTTGTTTTAATTTACCCTTAATTGTAATAGTAAATTAGCAATATCAAATTTAAAAAAAAAGGATTACGTACAAGTAACTTGATGTTGCCAATGGAATTCAGTTGTTCCTGCATATATTTACTCTATAAAACAAAGTAACTAACTTGAAGACTTGCCTTTTAAAAAATTGAAGATTCTAATCATACCAATTCAAAAGCATTCCTAATTAAACGCACAACACCATCTGAACCTAGTCTCCTTAAACAAACCCAAAGTGACAAACATATTAAACGTGTGTAAACATTACATGTCAGACCAGCTGCATGTATTACAGGGGGCTCCAAATTTTTAAACATCGTCTACGTAAAAATAATTATTAATAATTTAATAATAACAAATTTAAAAAAATACCTACAACATAAGGTAACGACGGAATTCCCAGCCAAGTTCCAAGCGATAAAGTCAAACTGTCACATATTTTGGCAGGCTATAATTTTAAAAGAAAACGAACTTGTTAAAATAATGGACCATCATAAATATATAAAGTAACAAGGTCATGCCCATTAAACACGAATGATATGGCCCTAGGATCGCATGCAGCGCATTTATGTTTTATAAAAAAAGCCAGGGTAAAATTCCAGGGTTGGTAGCCAGGGAAGGTAATTGT
This sequence comes from Pachymerium ferrugineum, assembly GCA_034686365.1. NCBI lineage: Eukaryota > Metazoa > Arthropoda > Chilopoda > Geophilomorpha > Geophilidae > Pachymerium > Pachymerium ferrugineum. The sequence continues at coordinate 8,717 of JAQGAS010000387.1, read as the reverse complement.
ATATTTTGGTATATTTTTATTTCCAAAAATCATGGATGGGGAAATGATTTGGAACTGGTTTATACCTGAGAAAACATCAGTGCGCTGACCGTGTCAGACGGCCAGGCGTCCGGATCCATCTTGTATGTACACAACAGAAGAAAAATTTGGATTTTTATATTTGTTTTTAAAATTAAAATTTCATGTTTCAGTGTTTTAAATTATAAAAAAAAAATCAGATAGTATTTTCGGTTTTTGTTTTATCTTTTGTATAAATTGGGTTTGGATAAGGGTTGTTTTTCTCGCATACCAGGTTTGGTGTAGAAACTAAGCAAAGAGCTGCTAAACTGTGGCCTTCAACATGCATCCAAATATTGTGGGCTTTGCAAATCTCCTGCAATCTTTGCAAGTTGTCTACATGTCCCACGAGTGGTGTACCAGCATTCGCAATTATAAGTAAAGGAACTTTCTGAGCTGCTAAATCGTCTTGGATTAAACTCTCCAATGCAGCGATATCCTATAAATGAAAAGTTTTTATTTAAATATTCTATTTACAGGGAATATGCTTGCCACGAACCATTTTAAAATTGGATCCAAAAATTGTGTTGCATGGTACTGTGCACAATGATGAAAGAGGTAATCCTAACTATAAAAACACTCATAATATTACACACAATGCTATTATTTTTCTTGTATTTTGAATGTATACTTGTGCACACAGGTATTGTCCTAGGCCACTTTTAGCAGCAGCACTAACGTATATTACAGGAGGGCGGGAATAGAGTGCTTCATAACCTTCTGAAGCATATTTCGGATACCGCTTGTACAAATTGACCCGACACACCCGAACTAGGCCATCGCGTGGATCTTCGTGAAAATAAGCAGAACTTTCAAATAGTCTGAAAAACGTAAAGCAGAAACTATGTAAGAAAACTGAATTTAGAGAAGGAAAGTGGTTATCAGTTATTTATACCTGAAAAGTCTAGATATCCATAACCCTATATCACTCGTAATTCGCGTTGATAGTTTACGTAAATGAGTGGTATTTAGTGTCGTTAAAAAGGCAGATAAACTGTGCGACACGAGCGCAAGGTTACTCAATTCATCTAATTCGCGAAAATTGGTTGCACTAAAATACAAATATTTTATTATAAATTTAAAATACATTTCAAAAACAAGTTTTTTAACAATCTTACATCTTAACTGAATCGGAAGTATCTTCGTATAATATAAGTTCTTCCAGATGTGAAAGTATTTCATTTGCAGGTGTTTCTCTATGAAATAAATCAATATCAATACAAATTACAGTGATATATATATCGACCTCTTAATTTTACCGTGGCTGTAGTGGTCCAAATAAGCTAGAAATAGATTCCTTTCGTGAATGTTCATTGCTTTCTGCTACTGCCCTGCTATAATTGGGAAAAAATAATTTAATTTTAAAACTTTATAAAATAGCCTAGACTTACTTCACAGAATTTTGTAACCTATTTGTACTTTCAGCTGTCATCGTTTCTAATTTTGAAAGTGTTGGTTCGTTAAAATTCTGCAGGAAGAAAAACATGACTATGATTAAATCAATTTTGTAACGACTGAATGCACTAAAAAAAAATTAATCTCAACTAAAATCTACCTTCGTCAGCATTTAGCACAAACATTTTCCCAGTTGTCATAACTTATTCATATTTTATTCTAACATAAACCAATTGAATATTTACTCAGCTGTGAATACTCTTTAAATTACCGATTACCATAATTTCAAATACGGTATAAACAAATCGCGTTTTCATTCACAGGTTTTATTTAACTTTTTCTGTATCATGATTATCTGAATTTAATATTTTTCTTTCCAGATTTTCGTTTCGTTATGATTGTCTGATGCGATTCTTTTTTATTTATTTTTTTAATTTTTAAGTGATCGTAAATTCGCATTGTTTTTCTGGTTAACAAATAATTTTATTATTGTTTACTTACACCATCCATGGTAAATTTAGGTTCTACTGTTTCTGTAAGAGCTGCAGGTTTTTCTAATTCGTGATTTTCATTCGTGTTGATCTGTTGATGCTCAGCCATTTTGCTCGTCGACAGACACGCTGGCAAATTAAATGACGTCATCGCGACGTATCTATTTCGTCATCTAATATTATTTCCTAGGTAAAAGGTCGTCTACTGTGGCGTAATGGCAGAATGTATTTTTTAAAAATAACGTTCCGTTTAAAAACACGAATTCACAGGTAAGACTAGTTATAAGAGTGCCTAAAAATTTTATAGATTAACTGATACACGATTGCGTGTTTTAATAAAAATATAAGACTAATAATTTGAATTAATGATACCATCTTTCCTCGTTTATTGTTATTAATTTCTTTTATTATTTATACAAATGGATGACATTTAAATTGACGGATGAAAAGGAGTAAGTATTGTCCCTAACGGACAGTATGAAAGTTTATATGGAGATGTAGTTTATTAGTTGCAGATAGGCTTCACTGCAATAATTTAAAATACAAAAAATTTATGAGTGTTTTTTCATTTACAGAAAATAATGAAACGTGAAATTTTGAAAATGAAATCAGCTCAACGCAAAGCGTATAGCTTTTTCGCTTTTATTTCAATGGCTGAAGCATGTGTTTTGCCCTATCTAACCGTATATTTAAAACACCTGGGCATTAGCGCCACCCACGTCGGTATTTTGCGGTCAATTCAATCTTTCCTGGCAATTTGGACGCTAATTTTATGGGTTCATTTCGCCACACGATTCAACGCGCATCGCTTGGTAATTGTCACATCTTTACTGGTGTCGATTGCTGGATTTCTTTGTGTAACTTTACTCCCACCACTTGATACCAGTGCCTATTTAATTCGATGTCCCTACTCTGAAAATAACCAAATCGGAAAGAACGTAACCGGTGACGTCACTCGAATCTTATTGGTCACCGAGTCAAACAAAGCGGAAGTGCAATATTCAACACCGTTAACGAACGAGTTTGTGAAAAGTGCCCCGAAATATGGAGATTTTAATTCGTATGATAAATATAGAAGTAATAATGAATATTCGGAGAATGAGGGTGATGGTGCATCGCTATCAGATCAGTACGACTATGCAAGAAAATCGGAACCTTTGAAACCATATGTGCCTGACGAGAGGATTCATGATATCGCCGAAAATCGCCATAATTATGCGGAAGATGGAGAAATGGACTATGCAAACTCAAACGCAAATTCTTATTATGACGACGAAGGCTCATTTCCCTTCAAAAGATCGATCAGTAAAATTAGATCCCGGCGAAATATATTCAGTTCAGTTTGGTCAAAAATCTACCCAAACTACCAAACTACGGCGCCTACAACTCCAACAATCGTCTACAGAGTGCGCAAAACAACAACTAAGTTACCAACACCGCCTATGCAAGCAGCGATGAAACCTTTTATCAAGTATGGCGAAAACTTGACGGAACCAAACGTTATTGCACCCATTGAAGATCATTTTAACCCCGACAGGCTTTCCTATCTGTTTTTATTTATCGCCTTTATGTTGGGCTGGATTTTTGGAACTCCAGCACTAACAGTAGCCGATCAAGCATGGTACGGATTTTTAGATGACATGGATCTGACAGAAAAGTACGGACGTCATCGAGCTTATTGTTTATTCCTCGCAGCAACCTTATCCCTCGTCACAAGTCTCGCAATCGGACTGACAAACTGTAGACTTTGGTTCGACATCGACCATTTCAACATCCATTTCTACGTATACGCCATTTTGATGATCATCACGCTACTCTTTGCTAGCTGTTTCCCGGTCGTCACTAGTAAGTTTTCTCTCGCACTCCCTCAAACTACTAAAAACGGCGAATTTCGCCTTCTCTTCTCTGACCTAAGTATGACTATCGTGACACTAACAGCGCTTCTCATCGGCGCCTTAAATGCCTTTATTCAAGACTTTCTCTTATGGACAGTTGAAGAGTTAGGTGGAAACGAATTCCATCTCGGGACAATTGTATGTTTAAATTTCCTAGTTGAAATTTGGGCGCCCGATGTGAGTCGTTACCTCCTGCGCAAGCTGAAACTGCATCCGGTACTGTTCTTGTCTCTTACTACCCTATCACTGCGCATGCTCGTCTTCTCTTTTATGATGTTGCCGTGGCTCGCGGTAGGGGGACAGCTTATACATTTATTGTCTGCTGCATTAATGCCAGCGATTACGAATGCGTATTTGGGACGAACTTCCGATCACAGTTCGTACCGTGCGATTCGCACTGTCGTAGTGCCTTGTTTGGAAATGGCTGGGCACGCTGTTGGTAGTATTGGTGCGGGGGTTTTGTACGATTATTTTGGGTCACATTTGATGTTTCAAGTAGCAGCTGGAATCAGTTTTGTGTGGGGAGTGTTTGTGTATGTGGTTTATAAGGTTAGGTTGGGTGATAGGAAAGCATACGTAAAGTTGATTCACGTTCAAGAGGGAGCTGATACAGGGGTAGTTGCGGATAGTGAAACGGATGAAGATTGGTTGGATGGTGCTACGAAGAAACCGTATCTCTCACCTTCATCAGCATGATATATTGTTTTGAAGTTTTTATGTATTTTATTTTTTATAATAAAATATTTTTTGATTCGTGTTAATAATGTTGAAATTACTGTTGAACAAGCAGAAGGATAGTTGCGAAGCTGAAAGAATAGAATTAGCTACATAGTGATGTAGACTTTTCAGGCAATAAGTGAATATCAACAAAACATCAACAAAAGCAAATATTGCATTTGTGATGCAAAATCAATAAATTGCGATGCAAAAGCTTGCTGCTTTTAACGCATATTGTCACTCATGTGAACAGAATCTTTGATGTTTTCATTCTCCTACTTTTCCTAACCCTTAATCTCAAAATTACATAGCAATTGATGGCCCTTTTTCCGTAAAGTTTGCGAAAATTAAGTAATATCGAAAAATTTACATATTTGTAACTTATGGAATTTGCAAGATTTGTGTCTACTATGTTCTATTGGCAAAAACCTGAAGATTGAATAGCTTGAATATTAGCCATATTTTAGGGCAACATTTCCTTTCAAATTTCTCCACTTTGCCATGCTTAGTTTGGTGTAGTTTGTTTAAATTTTGTATTTCGTGTGTTTGCAATAGAGGGCGCAGGATGCAAAAGTTAGATATGTCAGAAAACAACAACTCTTTGAGCCAACACATTAAAAAACCCTATGATTTTGACAGGGAAAGCGCTAGAATAGTACATTTTTAGGTAAAAATCAAATTTGAATAACACGACTTTAACAAAAATTAGACTTTACTAAACTCTAAACTGTCAATTAAAAGAGTCGAACTTGTGACGTAAATGTTTTCACTGAACTTAAATGTTCTTTTTAATACATTTAATTAAAATAGTAATTCTTTTACCACTTCAGTTCATTCAGTTTTGAGTAGACAGATGGCGCTATCTTCCCGTGAGGCGGTCAATTAAGTTGTTTGCGACATGCTCATACGCTGTAATTGACCGCACCTCTTAACCTTAATTTTGGTTTTATAGTTTGTCCAGTCACTACAATAAAATGTGGTCATTGCTGCAGTCTAGAGACCTTGCAAAGCTAGTTGCCCAAGTTATCCAAAATTCAAACTCGTTATTATTCATTAAAAGTTTTATTTTTTTATTATTATTAGACTCCTGCTACCTGCACCTGGAACAGATTGTGGTTGGTTGATTCATCTACAAACACTAAAAATAACCATTAATTTTAACTTTGACAATAGCCAATCTTCTTTTTATAGGAGTTTTATGAAATTCTTCTAGAGAAATCTTCTAATCTTTAATATCAAAACCAAAAACCAATTTAATCTACGAAGTATTTCAAAACTCGAAAACTAAAAATCTATATTTAACCTTCAAATGTCACTTCGTGTTCATTCAAAAGAACAATATAAAAAGAAAGCACTTAGGATGAAAACAGTAGGTGGTTCTCTTTTTCAATATTATTCATCATTTTAGTACAGACCCCCTCAACTACAGCAATGGAAAATTCAAAAAACGTACACGGCTTTCACTAAACATCTGTTCCACTCCCACTCTTCAACAAATGATATGCGATGACTGAACAAATTCAAAAATAAAGGAAACTTTATTTTTCCTTCCTGTGGTGACTCTGTTCACCAACAGTGCAACTATTTTCCCCCAACTCTCAAGCTAAATCACACCTAAACCACCATTCAACAAACCTACCCAACTTAAAACCAACCATCCGGCAATTCTAAAAATTCTGCGAAGTTACCTTTTTATAAGCGTCATAAGTATTTTCCTCTACTGAGGTATTATTGTTTCAATTAGTGACGTCACTACATTGAACCAACAATTTTTTTTTCCTTTACGAAACCAAACGAAGCATTCACAATCCACAATGCCCGCAACCGATCCGCAAGAAGATTTAGATCGTCTTCTTAAAGAGTACGATGAAGCACCTTCAGCTAATGGACAATGGACTCCAAAGCATCGAGAACCTGGATGCTCAAAAACAGCTTTACGACGCTGTTTTATCGTCACTTTTATTTGCCTAATTATCGTGAGTGTTTCGTGGTTTTTACACGTAAATGTTTTCATGGATCCACCCACTCCGACACCTGAACCGAAAAATTTTCTAGCAGGGTTCGGTGATACCAATAACGACGGTACGAGTAGTGGAATTTTGGATATCCTTGGGAAAAGTGGAATTTTGGATCAGTTGAATATGACGGCAATTATTGATTACATGATGAAACATTTGCCACCTGAAATAGCTGCTAAATTGTTGACTCATTTTGAGGATGTGAAAAAAGGTGATTTCATTAAGATTTTTGAAGATACCCAGTTGATGGATGGGTTGATGGATTTTTTGGAGATTCCTGAAGATTTCCCTGGGATTGTCAAGCCGGCAAAGAAAGTAGATGATTATGATTATGAACATGTTGAGATCAAGACGACTCCGCCTCATCGTCGTGTGACCATCAAACGTACAGAGGGTAGTGAGGAAGAAAAGAGTAATAGGAAAGCGGCGAGGACTACCGTACCGGTTACTCAGTTGACTACCAGGGAAGTGACTATTGCGAAAAGTGAGCAGGTAACTGAAAAATCTGTAATGGATTCGTTGAAGAAAATTGGTGAAAGTAAGTTGAGGGACTTTTTGGAGAATCAACCAAAGAACAGAGATGGATCGTTTTTAGGAAATTTGTGGCACGGGGTTTTTGGGCAGAACCAAGCCAAAGCAGGACATGGTCATCCAGCTGAATCTGCAGAAGAGAATCAGAAGTCTACCCATCAACTTGAAGGAAATTCTGAGACTAAAAATCAGAAAGTTCCAAATCAACAATCAGAGCAAGCAGTTTATTCAAATCAAAAACAAGTGAATCCTGATAGGCCACAAAATCAACTGCACGGTCAGTCAATGCCTTTTCCTGAACAGCAAATGGTACCGATGTATGAAAATCCACAACGGTTTCGTCCAATTCCTTTGAATCATCAGCAATTCCCTGTTAATCCATTTCAACAATCTATGCTTGATCAGCAAAGACTGATGCAGCAGCAATTGGATCAACAAAGATTTCTAGAGGAGCAGAATAGACTTTACCAACAACAGTTACAGCAATATCAAAATCGACCAAATTTACAGCAAATTCCATATCAACCTAAAGATAACTATCGACCTAACCTACCGCCACCTCCTCCTCCAGTGTCAACATTTATGAATCCACAACAAGTGTTGCCTTCACGAGAACAACAACAACATCCGTACCAAGAGCCAATTTCGAATACAGAACAATTAGTGCAGCAGCAACAACCGTATGTGTCTGAAGCAAAACCAACACAACAAATTCCAGCTTATCAGCCATTACAACAAAATAGGGAGCACCGAGTAGATCAATCTCAACAATCCCAACAACAGTCACATCTTTCAAATCTGCAGCAACAAGCCATTTATCCACAAGAGCGAGCAACCCCAGAACAACAACTCTGGAAAGAGTTAGAACAAAGCACAACACCACGATATCTTCAAAACCCACAACAAAATGCTGAAATTCTACAACAAAAGCAAATGAATACGCAACAAATATCTAGTGAACAACAAAGCACAGGTCCTCAGCAGCAAAATAGTGGAAATCAACAAGAAAGTCTTAAAATTCAACAGCAATATTCTCAAAATCAACACCAGCAACTGCAGCAACAACAACAACAACAACCATCTAATCAACCACAGCTTCAAGGCAACTCTGCAAACCAATTTCAGCAACAAAATCCAACACAAAATATTCCAAATAATTATCAAGAACAAAACCCCGTCCAATCACACCCTTCAAATCTGCAGCAACAAGCAATTTATCAACAACAGCGAGCAACCCCAGAACAACAACGTCCGAAAGAATTAGAGCAAAGCACACAACAAAATCTTCAAAACCTACAACAAAATGCTGAAATTCCACAACAAAAGCAGGTGAATACGCAACAAATAAATAGTGAACAACAAAGCACTGGTCCTCAACAGCAAATTACTGGAAATCAACAACAAAGTCTTCAAAGCCAACAGCAAAATTCCCAAAATCAAAACCAACCACAGCAGCATCAACAACAACAACAACAACAACAACAACCGTCTAATCAACCACAGCTTCACGGCAACTCTGCAAACCAATTTCAGCAGGAAACTCCAACACAAAATATTCCAAATAATTATCAAGAACAAAATCCCGTCCAACCACCTCTTCCAAACGACCAAGA
>JAQGAS010000386.1:0-54940 GCA_034686365.1 Pachymerium ferrugineum | reverse complement strand
CTATTAATTCGATACACTACTGTACTTATTATTAATTTTGTTTACCATCATTTCCGTTGCAGCACTAGGCTAGACTGTTTTTCTTTGTTTTAAAAATTGTTTCAGCAAAAAAAAAATTTTTTTTTTCAATATTAACCAGATTTTTGCCAGATATTTATATCTTCGTTAAAATGAAATAAAAAAACTGCGACAGGTGCTATGATTAATACAATTAGCTGAGTCCATGCTATCTTATTGGGTAAATAAATTTACTTTGACCATCAACAGCCTGCTGGGAGTCACAGAAACGGATGTGATGTCATTGAGGGTTCTTGGGAACCTTACTACATAAAAAATAGTTTTTCAAGTAAAAATTTTTTTAAAATTTTATTTTTTATTTTTGTTTAAATATTTTTTTCTTTCTTTTTAAAATTTTTTTTGCCTTTTTAAACTTACTTGAGGGCTCTCGGCCACCGTAATACTGAACACCGAAGCTAAATGAAAATTTTAAGCTAGGTGGCAGCATACAAACATGCTTGTCATTTCTCACAGAGACGAGTTCCCAGCCAGATATTAAAAATCAAAAAATTGGAAATAACCTACCTGTGACTTGAGTTTTTCGCTTGTCTGATTAGTCTGTCACCTTTGTCCTCAATGCTGCGGTTGAGAATTTCTTTTGAATAATTGAACTGATTTTGCTTGTGGGCATCGCTCTATCGTTAAAAATCAAAAAATTACTATTTATAATACAAAAAAAAAATTTCTCTTAAAAACCTTACCATGCTATATGATCCAGCCAACAACGCATTTTCTGTTCGATAATCAAATGAACTAGGAGAAGTCTATCTCCTTTTTTTTACAATCTAAAGATAAAAAAAGGATATAATTAGAATGAGAATGCATTGCTTGCAGGAAGTAAAAAAATTACATAACAGAAATAAGTATAAACATATCATGATGTAATCATTCAATGGCACAATCGTTTCCCTGTACTCTTGTGTGGATAGTGGCTAGCAAGAATCAAACTGGCCTGCAATATGGAAACTGTTCAACTACCAAATCTTGTCATTGAAATGGACTCAGCAGACAATCAAATTAAGCAGCTAGTGAATGTAATTAAACCTGAATGGGATGAAAATAAATTAGAAATTAAGGTAAAGATTTGAACTTTTCATTGCACAATTTTCACCTTATAATTTACTCTAGGAAATGTCTGGTGGCTACTCTTGTCGCACCTACCGTGTAGGATCGCAAGGAAAATCTGATAACGTAATTATTGTGCGAGTGCGAAAACTATTTGAAGAGCTTAACGTAATTGCAAATAGAGAACTTGAAGAGAAAGTTATACAAGTAAAAATCCTCCCTCTATTGCTATTATACATATACATAGTAATTTCATATTTTTTCAAGGGGTTAGCTAAAGCCGGAATTTTTGTTAAAGTGTATGCAATTTTCAAGAATGGGTATTGCTATCAGTTTGTTGAGGGGAAACCATTATTAAATTTAACTACACCCCAGGAGAATGCCAGAATAGAAGATTATCCCTTTCAGTAAGGTGTGTGTGTGTGTAGTGTTTTCGCATATTAAACTGTACACATTTTTAACAGAGAAATAGCAGCTAAATTAGCTGAAGTTCATTCTATGAAATTAGAAGATGTAGATTACTCAAAGGCAACCGACATTGAAACTTTTGAAACTCTGTTAAAAAATGATTATCCAGAAGACTCTAAAATAAATAAAAAGAAATTAGAAAAGGAGTTTGAAGAAATTAAAACCATAGAAGCAAAATTTCAGCAAAAGATTGTTCTTTGTCATGGTGATACCCACGTAGGAAATATAATTTGGGATCAAGAAAAAGGTATGACTAATCTTATAGTTGAAGAGTGACAATTTCCTTGGCATTCTGCATTCCTCGTACGACAGTTTTTCTGGTAGCACCATAATAATTTCACGTGGCAATTTGCAGGATCAGTGAATTTTATTGACTGGGAGATTGTTCACATTGGCAGACCGGCATCTGATGTGGCTTATTTTCTCCAAATTCTTGATATGGCTGGTAAAATAAAACAAACACGTATAAACTGTCTTCCTAAATATCATTATTCTTTCTTACCAGAAATAACAGAGACTGTAGCTATACCACGCGTAAATCCCTTTAAAAAAGAAGATATTAAGAAAAAATTTATACGATTTTATTTGAAAAAGTGGTCTGAATTGCACCAAGATACTTCAGTATTAAGCGATGACTACTTTGATCAATTTTATAAACAAGTAACGTTTTATAATTTGGTAAGTAATATAATCAAAGTTTATATAAAATTAATAAAATTTATTAATTTTACCTTCAGGTGTTGTGTCTTAAGTTTGTGATAATATTTGGCGTCATAATGGCTAGATCTAAAAAGAACGTGGCTGAAGATTTCCCAGGAAGTGGAGGCCCTAACGGGTTAATAGGAAAAAATTAAATTAAAAATACAAAACACTTTAAATATAATAAAAATTTTCTTTTCAGAATGGCCCTATGTTTTTATAAATTCTATAAAGAAAATAAGGAGCGAATTTTGTCTGAAGTTCAATAAAATCATCACCTATCTCTACAATGAAAATGTAACACATTATAATACTCACAAATTGTATGAAAAATGTATTAAACTATAAATAAAATTTGCAATCAAGTATTTAATAAAGTTGTGACATCATTCTATAAAGAAGCGCAAAAATTTCGTAAATATTGCGCCATGAGACGCAATATCCTTGTGTAATTTTCCTCTTTCTGCTATATAGGGTTGGAGTCTCAGCTTTCTTGTCACAGTTAACTTGCAGTTAAAATTGTATCATGAATACTTTTCATTTACCAGATTTCTGTATTGATATTCAAAACATAGAAAATACCGAAAATGATATAAAATCACTTTTGAGAACTACTAAACCGGATTGGACTCAAACTAACATAGAAATTAAGGTAAGAGTAAACACATAAAATACAATTTTTTTTACAAATGTATATTCCACAGAAATTATCAGGTGGATTCTCCTGTTTTACCTTCAAAGTGTGCGTAAATGATAACAGAATTGTAGAGTCACTAATTATAAGAATTCGCAAAGTGTTTAAAGAATATGATTTTATCAAAAACACAGATTTTGAAAATAGAGCTATACAGGTAAGCTCATAAAAATAATCAAAATAAGTAATCTTAATGAAAACTAAAATTAGATTTTAGCTGAGATCGGAATGTTTGCTAAAGTTTGGGCAATATTTCAAAACGGTTATTGCTACCAATATATTGAAGGAATGCCACTTCTAAATCTCACAACACCGAATGAAAACATTCCAATACAAGCTTACCCATTTCGGTACGTTTTACCTCCTGTATTTAAAGGAGTAGTCGAACAATTTAGATAAATTAATTTTAAATAAAAGTTAGCGTAATAAATAATGAAAGAGACTGTAAACTTTTATTTAAAACAAACTTGTCAAAAGGCCCTTTAAGAGTGACCTAATCTATTCTTTCAGGGAAATAGCTAATGCATTGGCTCAAATTCATTCAGTCAAAATGAAAGATGTAAATTACAGTGTGGCTACTCATAGTGAAAGTATAAAACGACTCTTAAAAGAAGATTACCCCGCTTCATCAAATCCAGTTGCAATTGAAGAACTTGTGACAGAGTTTTCAGAACTTAGAGACGTTGAAAAGAAATTTCAACAGAAAATTGTGCTGTGCCATGGTGATGCACATGCTGGAAATACTATTTGGAATAAAAAGACAGGTGGAGCGTGTTATACAATACTAACATTTCAAGAAGTGCAATTTAACTTATCATTGTAGGTTCATTAACGTTTGTCGACTGGGAGATGGTTAACATAGGTTTTCCCGCTTATGATATTGCTTACTTCCTTAAAATTCTTGACTGGAACGGTTTGTAGCAAAATAACTTAAAAAAAATTTGAATCAAGTTTCAGAAATTAGTTTCCTTAAAATTACATTTTTACCTATTGTTTGTGCAGATATAATGCCCTCACTTCCTTTACCATACGTCGACATATCTGAAAGAGTAAATATTAAAAAGAAATTCATACGGTTCTATTTACAAAGTTGGTACGATTTAAATCCTGAAGATGCTTCGGTATTAAATGACAAATATTTGAACACGTTTTATAAACATGTACTTTTGCAAAACTTGGTAAGTGTAGTTTTATTTTTTTTTACTTACAGTACTTACTTTGTTAGAAATTGTATAATTGTTAAATTTGATAGATGATTTGTTTAAATTTTGTCGTCATATTTGGAGCTGTAAGTGTCAAAACAAAACTTTCTAAACCAGACGACTTTCCAGCAAATTACGAAGAGTAAGTTAATGCGCGTTAATTTCCTGTTTGCCTATCAATGATTTGTATCTCTTATAATTGTAGAATATGCAAAAGTTTTTACAAATGGTATAAAGCCAATAAGAAACTGATGCTAGACGAAATTTTTTCTAATTAACAAGAAATTTAGAAATATGACTAATTAAAATAATCTTGAAAACAAAATGTTAATTACATATGTTGATGGTTGTATAAATAGTAAATAAAAAAATTAAATAAGCAATAATAATTGACTTCTCATTACACATAGGTCAAGGAAAACAGAAATTCATACTTGGGCTACGCCGGTGTTTAGCTTGTTAAAAAACACAAAATAATTTTACATTTTCAAGCTCAGACTATGTCGAATTGCAAATTGCCTACGGTGGTAATAAGTATGTGTATTTAAAGACATACTTTTGAACAGAAAATGTCTGCTCAAATGGCTCAAGTTCATTCTGTGAAGTTAGCTGAAGTAGATCTTACAAATCTTACAAATGTTAGACATTGATGTTATTAAGATATAAATACAGCCATCCATCAAATTTCAATCCGAAAAGTACATAATAGTTAGAAAAAAAATGTTTAGAGTTGTATAAACTGACATATTGAAGCGATATATAGTTTGGTAACATGCTGATGCCCATGTTGGTAATATGATTTGGAGTAAAGAGAAAGGTAAGACTTGTCAGTAATTTATAAACTCCGTAGGCTATCTTTATCAGTTGTTCTTCTTTAAAATCCGCATTATGATTACAATTTATAAAAAAAAGTGCAACTTACTAATATCGACCATTACCTAATGCTGCAGGAACTGTGCTATCGTTTGACGGGAGGCCGTATATACTAGTCTTAAAGAATGAGATATTGTCCTTACGAGACTCGACACAGATGGTAATTGTAATCAATCGTGACCCTTCAAGAATTTTTCCAAATCTTTGTTTACAGACAAAGCTCCCATTCAATTTCCACTTATTGGTCGTACTGAAAAACAAAAAGGAAATAATTAATAAAATATTTTTTGAAGAAATGGGTTGAAAAAAATCTCAAAATGAATCTGTTTTAACACAGAAAGAATATTTTGCTCAATTTTGCAATCAGGTACAGTTCAGTTTGGTTTCGAGCTTAGAGCACAATTCAATTATCTTTCTGATTGCAGATAATGCATTGAGCTTCATAGTGCCATTCGGGCAGATAGGGTAACTGCAATTCAAAGACATAACTATCTAATAACGAGTAGTAATAAATATTTAAAGGTAGACTGTACAAGTTTCTGCACTATAAGCTTTATGATACGTTAAAAGAATATTCAACCTTTACCTTTTAAACTGCAAAATTACGTCGGCCAATATTACGTCCAGAAACTCCTACAAAAAAAAAAAAAAAAATAAGAGAAATATTTTGCTTGTTTTACACATACGTATGGATTACCTGTATTACGTTTATCCAAGATTTTATAAAAGTTTGTATTGTGTACATGGTTGAATAAAATAAGTCAAGACAAATATTTAAAGTCAATTTCATTATTTTCAGTACCATATATTAAACAGAAATTAAGAATTAAAACTTCCATTTTCATTGACAATATTCATACACACATACATAGTTTTCCACATTCACAACTTTTTTTTTTTTAATATCCAAAAATTTTTACAACTTTGTACTCTAAGACTGGACTTAATAATGAATTCACTTCCATAAATAAAAGACGAAAAAAAGGATCTTGTTTAAAAATTAGGGAATGTCTTTTTATAAGTGGGCAGTCAATCCATTCACATTTAAAATACAATAAAAGCCCACAAATTCCATTTAAATACTAAGAAATCAAAAAATCACTATTAATATAAACACCGGAATGTAATAATTCCATTAAAACCTACTAATCAAAATTTCACTTGCAGAAATATCAACCGGTTCTTATAACATACAATTTTGGCAAAAGATTTCATTATTAAAAAGCTGTTAGTATTGACAAGAACAGAATTTAATTCTAAATGGTGTCAGTGTGAGTAGAAAAAGGCAGTGTTTTACTTAGAACAATTTTTTGTTTCTTTAAACTTTTACAAATGTCTTTTCCTACGAGATTGTCAATTTCAACTTTTGAAATTGTTATTGAATGGAATGTTATTTCAATTTTAAAAATCTAAATAGAAATTTGAAATTTCATTGATAATTGGTAACAACAAAGTGAAGTTTGTAACTGTATTTCGGGTTTTTTGTATCATTTAAAATTCACCAATGGCAGTGTGATTGTAAATTGCATTCCTAACAGCAATAAATGTCATTACAGTCTAAACCAACCAACGATTTTCCTACAACATGAAAAAAGCTAAAAATTAAAACTGTTAACATTACAGAATTAATTAATTTAAAATACGATTTTATATGAGCTTTGTGGTTGGCAGTGGTTAAAAGCTATAACAACAAAATGTTAGCGAGGAATTTTTTCTTTTCTCACATAACACCTTAGTTATACACCAAAAACAATTGTTGAGAAAAAATTAATTTTATTGTGACGTTAGCAATTAATTCTTGATATGTCAAGAAAAATAGTTTTGTCATGGGAATTAATTGCTACTGTGGGAAAAAAAAACACCAGGATTTTTTTTAACGTTTCTTTATCTGGACGTAAGAAACGGGAAAACTCTTTACTGGACATTACAAGGCACAAAATTATTTTTTTTTCTTTTTTTTTTTTTTGTTGTGTATAATTATTAACTTTATATTGACCAAAATGGGGGAACAAAAAAGACTCCATTCAACCACAGCTCTATTTAGGATATTCTGCATAGTAGAAATATTTGTACTATTCCAACCACAGCATTGCTTAATTAGAAGCGACAGTGTAAAAATGAAATTAAGTAGCATAAAAATATTACAAATGGCACGAATATTCGGTTTATTTTCATTAAAAAAAAAAAATCAATTATTTCCACTCAGTTGAATATAAAACTATTTATTAAGTACTCAAATTAGCCTTACTATTAAACCTAGTGGAAATAACCTTTTAAAATATTCGCAGCACCAAAAGAAATTAAAAATTGGTCAAGCAAAACCCCAAAAATAAAACCCTGAGAAATATTTTTCGATGGAAAAGGAGCAAACAGGTTCTTCAGAATATTGCTCTACGTTTCAACTAGACATTGAAAAGAAAATGAAATAACCAAAGAACACGAAGTCTAAAAAACGGAACCCACCAGCCACCAAGAAATACACGTTTTGCATTGCGATTATTTTCAGAATGTCGTAGCTGCCCGATGTGGTCAATCGTCAGCTAAATGCGTGGTTTGTATGTTAGTGTTATGTGGAAAGTCTGTACATCTAACTCAGTACAATCAGAGTCAGTTATACTTCGAACCGACTGAGTCCTCATAGGCGGCGACACTGCCATTGCCGTAGCGGTCGCTATAGATGTCGCTTCACCTGCTGTTTGGTGCAACGCTTCAACAGAGTACGCTTTATTATTCCCATTTTCTTTATTCCCTTTCCTTTTACTCGATCCTCGTCTTAAATGTCGTTTCTCTTTGCTGGATGTACGCCTTAAAAGTAGCTTCCATCTATCTCCGCCGTTGCCTTGCGATTCCGGTACTGTAGGCGGTCGTGCTCCATTGCCGTTTTCTCCGAGTAATTGTCGGGTGGGTTTCTCTTCGAATTCGATGGGTACTACGACGAAAGAAGTTGGAGGTGGAGTTGGTGCAGATAGGAACCACTCCGAGCGAGTCCTCATGCGTTCGGTTTGGCGCTCATGCACCTGTGGGAGGTAGGAGAGGCTCTTAGTGCTCTCTGCGTACCAGTTGATGGCCTTCAGCTCTTCCAGGGTCAGTGTTGGGTGACCACTGTGAGATGAAGAAGTCGTAGACGAGGATTTCTGAAATTTGCATACATACAGAGAACAAAGGTGAAAACGAGCGGGAAGCTCGTCGAGTGAGAAGTTTTTTGTGTGTGTTTTTTATATTTTGTTCATGCAACATGCCTAGAAAAATAAAAAAAAGCATTCAAACAGGCGTGCATTTAATAATGTGAACATTGAGATTTTAAATAATTAAAAATGAGCAAAAATAAAACCTAGCTACCTGAATTGTGGGTTGTACTGAGGAATGGCATGCTGGGAAGGTCAACGTGCATCACGCTATAGAGTTTGATTCCACCTGGGAAAGGATAAATTGTACTGTGGTTGGGTGGTTTGTAATGGATTCACGTATTTCATTCCAAGGAAAAGAAGTTTTGCTCTCAATTCCTTAACCATGAAAACCATAACTTTAAGGAATTACTATCTAACTCCAATCTCAAAGATTGGACCAAAATTTGATTTTATCATTAATTTGTAGTACTTGACATTTCACAAAACTTCACTTACAGGACTTAATGAAGGTGTTTTATATATTATATACCCATTTTCAATTTCAGTAGTTGATAGAACTAAAATTGTAGCTTTTGCTAATATGGTTGCCATTATCATCCATGGTTAAAAGTGTATTACAGTACACAAAAAACATGAATCCATCACGGTTTTCAATGTGCAACAATACGATAAATACGCTACAAACAACAAGTATTAAGTGTCAATTAATTAGTAGAATAAAATATTAAAAATATAAGGCTGAAAACAGTGAGTTTCATGCAGTGCCAACAACAAGCTAATCTGATTATTCAAGACAGAGAAGTCAAAAAAAAGCTCATTTAGACAACCAAAAAACCTGGCAAGAAAAATAAAGAGCAACTAATTAAGATATTCTTGATTCCGACTGCCTCTGCACGACTGCTACAAAAAACAAGCTCACAAAATGCCTAGAGAACAAGACGGAGTTTAAAAAGGACGACACCTATTAAAAAAATTCGGATAAATAAAAGTAAATCAAAAAAAATAGCAACAAAAAAATAAAAAGGCAATATGATACCATATTTACCCTGCTTTCTGAACGAAGACCCTAAATGATTGCAACAAACAAAAAAGGGAAAAATTGCAATACAAAACACATTTTTTGAATTTTTTTAAAACTTTCACTTGATTAAAGAGATTAAACTCCTTTTGACAAGTTGACTTTTCTGTCAAAGGTCCTTAAATCCAGGATCATGCTACCGTAATCATAGTGCGGATTAATCAACAATTCATAGCACTTTAAAAAATAGTAAATTTCTACTAATGGCCGAACATTGCCACAAATAATAATAATCTCATTGTTACTTTACATTAAATTACTGCTAGTTCAGTTTTTAAATTGACCGAAAACATTAGTTAACACCAAAGTATGTTTAAATTCAACTTGTCAAAAGTGTTGATTGTCCCTCTAAATAAATGAAGTTATGTTAACTTATTAAATATCATACCTTAAAGAGCCCATTCTCCTCTAGGGAGATACTCAAACGAGTACAGGACTCTCTAAGAGCAGGTTCATGGATCACTGCGAGGCTTGCACTGGTTCCAGGCCCTAAAGATGACTCCTCACTTGATTCTGGAATGTGGAGTAAAGCTGGTGTACTTTGGCTTTCTTCTTGAGACGATATTGCTATAAAAAAACAAATTTTATAAAATTAATAGTAAATTCCAACTCCTAAAAGAAATATGCATGAACAACATTTATAAGTTAACTATATTAATAAAATTGAAAATTAATAAGAACCCAATAGAACAGTACAAAGCCAGCGACAACATTCAAGACATGCATTTTTTTAAAAAAAGAAATTGGAGAACAGCTGCAAAAATAATTTTTTTTTAATGCTTCATTTCTTTCAAACAACAAACACAGCAGCTCTTCTCCTTACCTTCCAAGTTAAATCTAAGTCCCCATCGCTCACTCTCTTGCTGCAACCAGAGCCTCTCAGCTGCTAATGCTTGCTGGCCTACGATACGGGACAAGCAATGACTGACAACTGTGGTTTACAACAACGAAATAAATATTTCAAAGAGAAATAAAATAATAAAGCACAACAAGTTTCTAAAACTCTAACTTGAATTGACAGGGGAGAAAAAAATAAAATTATTCATACAAAAAAAGCTCGAGTGTTTAAAAAATTAAAATTTCGCTCTTGCAGTTTTGCACTTTTAGCAAATGTCATTAAAAAAACACATGCAGTTTTTAATTTAGTTAATTCGTTGCTCGAACATAAAAAAGCGGAATTTTGAGTCGAAGTAAAATATTAACACATTTTTTTGCAAAATGCTAAATTGTAAGCAAAGTTTTAGGGAACATATTAAATGACTTACGTGGTAACATGGTATCAGGTGGGTAACGGAAAGAGAAAATCCATTCTTCTTCAATACGAAGCACTCTTCCAGTTATCCTCGCGTAGTATTCATAATTTTCCCGTCCAAATAAATTAGTTACACCAAAATTGTCAATGAGGAACTTCATGATACGTGTAGCCACCTATTTAGGAGATAATAAAAACTTTAATTTTTATAATTAAAAAAAATTTATATTGAAAATTTATTAAACGACAAAAACATGCAATTCAAGCACGTTTCAATATTCAATTTAGAAACATTTGATGCATTCACAATGATAAACTTACAACACTTTTGATATTATCATCATTATTCATGCAGGTATTTCTCATATTTCATGCCATGACATGAATAAAAATGGGGGAATTGGATTAAATGTACAAGCAAATTCGTATTCTTCATTATTTCTTTGATCATCTTTTTTTACTTACGTCGATTTCAGCCTTTTTCGTAAGAACGGAAAGGGAAATAAAGCAACATCTTAGAAAAAAAATATATTTCATAGCAAAAATGCTTTTTTTATATTATTTTTACACAATCACACCTTTCATTATTTTAATAAGGAATTTCCTATCATTGTGTTGTCAGCTACTAACACAATTAATATTTTATTTTAACGCATTGTACCCAAATATTGCATCATTTTGAAATATTTTTTCTGCTTGACCTACCAACAAATGACCAATTAAGTGTTTCCAAAGATTTATCATCCCTATATAGTACTCAATCAGCATGAAATTGACAATGAAAAATTTTAATGGAACAAAAGACAAGAGGAAATTCCGAAATTTAATTATCTCTTAATGAATTTATTTCATTTTTACACGATAGAAATTGCGCCGAGTTATTTATTTCATAGCCAATTCGTATTACTAGACACTAGAAATTTTGAAAAAAATTTAAACCCTTTCTTGCAAAAATTGTGTCGCAAACCATTGTAAATGGTTGAAGAGCTTATAACATTAAACACACAGCAGTTCTTAAAATTGTTAGAACTGTTGGATGCAAACCAATAATTTTCCCAAAATCGCTAAATAAAACTTCAAACGTAAAAAATTGTTTAATACCTTAAATCGAACCACGTCTGCCATTTTGGCTTGTTTTCCATCACTCACGCAAGAGTGGAAAAAACTTGGAGCTACACTCACACCAAGAGCCTCTGATGTCATCCCCGTTTGAGCTCGCTCGGATTGGGTTGCAATTACTCGGAATGTACCGAACAAAAGTACGAGTAATTGCTGAGCATGGATAGGTAATGACGTAACCAAACTGCAAAAATAAAAAAATGGATCGATATTTAATTAACTAAACCTTGATATTCGATTACTTATGAATTTGATCCCTTTGTTCTTCTATGTCAGTTAGTTCTATGATTTGGAATAGTCGTTCTTCGCCATCGGCACCAAAAATACCATCTGTCAATTTTCGTAAAAACTTCTGTAATAGAAAATTTAATAAGTATTACTAAACTTGCGAGTCTATTCCATATTAGTAAGATTGCGCAACTTCATTTATAATTGTTACAATGTCTACGGATAGCCCGTAGATGCTCATTAGTTTAAGAGAACTCCTCCAAGTTGCGCGAAAGAAATAGAGATACGAACGTTTATTTTTGTAATAAATATGAAATGAGATTTCATATAATCTAAACTCTGCAATAGAGTTTATAATAAATAAATGGCTAGTTTATATCGTTTAATAAAAATATATTTTTTTTTTTTACCTTGAGTACTGATGCAATAGTATACGTTGAGAAATTGTCAATATTAACAAGTCGTCCGTTTTGCAAAAAATGAATGAGCTTCTTCATATTCCCTTGATGTCCAGGTGCGCGGAAAATGTCTTTCTTATACGGAGCTTCCTTATTAAGCTTCAAAATGAGCACCTGCATAAAAAATTTATAAAACTCCAATTACTGTTATAAAAAAAAAGAACGATTTTAAAGGTTAACGTCCCGAATACCACCCAAAATGTCGTTGCCAAGTTATATTAAGAGACCCGTTTCATTTCAATTAAAATTTCATTCTTATTACCATGTTGACAAGTCAGGTGATTTCTAGGCTGCAACCTTAGCTAGCTCTCAAAAATCTATTTTTAAACCCGAGAGCAAACTAACCCCCACGTTTCTAAATCTTATTTCCCAGCAAATTATGTTATCGAAAATCAGAATCATCATCCAAAATAGACAATTTTGTACTATTTTAACTCGCAACCTACGATACTACACCATAAATAACCTGCTCAATCTACCACATCCTTCAAAACCATGGAAAAAAAATTTATTCAACTTTCTCGTTCACAAAACTCTGCACTGCAGCATTTGATGAATGAAACCCGCAATGAACAAGAAATCGAATTAACCAACCGCAAAACCACAGTAAAAAGAAAAAAAATATTTAAATTTAATCTTTTAATATCCTTGAATAAATATTTATCAAATTCGTTTTTCTGCTATCTAAGAAAAAAATATTTCCGTTTCGAGTTGCAAAGCCGATTCATAATTCTATCTCTGACAACTCCCCCTGGAAAATGAGCTTCCCTGCATGCGCAGGTTGGTTGCAGAGAAGCAAGAGTATTTTCATTCACAAGTGCAGTGGCTGTGACCTGCTTTCATCCGCCTCCTCCTTCTTGCCTATTCAGAAGCAGAGGGCAAATTCTATTTTTAGCCAGCCGATCAATGAAATGTGTCATCTCCGGGGAAAGTGGGTCAGCTGTTCCCTCAGCTTCCCGCCATTCTCTTAATACACATACAGCTCAAGGTAAACAGAATCCAAAATTCACCTTTTGGCTTCTTGAAAAATCTGCAAAACAACCTAATTCGACGGAAAAAAATAACTTGTTTATTACTTATTTTACCACTTATTTATTCCCCATCAATTTTCTACAGCTTTAAGGAGACAGAAATAAACATCATTCATATATATTTCCACAGCTCTAGAATTTTCTTAAGGACTTTACTACAACTGCATTTTTTTTAACTTGGAACTTCAAAACTAAATTCAAATTTAGAACTACGAAAGGAGTAAACAAGTGTTTAATTTCTGTTATTCCAGATTTTTTTTTTTTTTAAATTATCAGTAGGAAAACACACATGTGCAAGGTGTGCAAATATCTGATTAGAAATACAAAGACTTACCAAAAGGGGTCCAGGAATGCCTGTTTTGCACACTTGTTCTAAAGAAACACCAAATTTCACTCTGAAAAAAAAAATAACACGTTCATCTAATTTAGTTACACGGCCATAGTGAATGGGATGAATCATATAATAAGCAGGAAGTAGGAGTAGCAACAAATTGGGCATAGTTGGATAATAACTCATGCGACAAACCTTTTTACGCTTTTAATGCTTTATAACATGCTTTTATGTGAGTAATCTTATAATTTTTATTGCATTACTCGTGACACCTTAGTGTATTATTATTATTACTATTATTATTACATTTCCGGAACAAATTACAAAACTTGATATGGAAAACGAAAACCCATTAGGATTTTAGAAGAATTTTTTGCTTGCGAATGGTACCAGTAGCTTTACTTAGTCTTGGGTAGTAAACTTTTAGAGTTATATTGCGTATGGCTTAAGCTACTGCGTGCAACGTTAATTTTATTTTTAAGTTAGCTATTAAAATTAAGGTTAGTAGAGTTATTACAAAGGATGTTTTGACAATCGAAAAAGCAATCTATTATCCTCTACTGCTTACCATATGACACAACCAAAAAAAATGTCACTTAACATTTTGTTAAATCATCAAATGACAAATGCACGTTTATAATTACTTAATCATTACAAATCATTTTTTCTTTCTTCACCTTTTTAAATGTTTCACATGTTGCAAAATGAATAATACCGGATGTGGCTCTATTCTCCTTATTATTTCATTTAAAATAATCAACGTTTACTCTTTTTTAAAAATATTTATCAACGTACGAAATAGATAAGAGTGTGAAAGGCGTCGTTATTTTTTTTAACGATGGAATATAAACATCAAAACTTACTTTTCAATTCTCCTCGGGTAAGGGCTTGTAGTTGGGTGGCCGCACGAAGTGACCACACTGCCCAAAGTTGCAGCCCGTCTGTGCATTCGGCGGGCCCAGGTGGCCATGACAGGTGAAAAGGGTTGAATAGAAGAGGAAAAAGGCAAAGAAGACTACGAATGGACCTTTTAGGAGGGTGCGGCATCCAACGCACGTGCACCTATTTATCAAAATCTTCACTCACTCTTTACTGCACACAGCCAATCGGGGTAAAATTAAAAACTGTGAATAGAGATTTTTTTTTCTTAGTTGGTTGGATAATGTTTAACGAATTTTGTTGGTTTTTACCTCACTATCAGGCGCCCGAAATCCATTTAGGACGGCAAGGCAGGGAAGCCCATCTCGTTACGGTTCATGCATTTAAATGTAGAAAATAGAGGCAGTGATCATTTTGGAAACAATGGCCAGTTTCCTTTAGGGCCATCGTTCGACTACCCGCCCACAACCGGCGTGAGATTTTCCCGCGTCTGCAAGCCCCGAGACGTCTGAATGACGAACCCAATCCACCCAAATGGACAAAATGGCTGCGTCTAATAATAAGAACGACATCTGACGAGGGACAAAGAAATTGTTATTGACGTCAGAATTATTCATCTATCTACGAGCAATTGAGATTGGATGACGTCATTTGTTTTCAATTACTGGCGGGTGAAACCGATGTTGCGTGACGTAATTTGAATTAGTATGCATGTAAGTGTGTTACTTCAGACGTGTCATACTTGCTGATTCAGGCAAACGGAACTCGTCTGAGTAATCTACTTCAATAAATTTCTAAAATGTCACTGTTTGTAAAATGAAATAAAGTAAAATGTAAACTGATATTCTTTCATAACATTGTGGCTCCAACTTTGGGCGAAATTTTAAACAAGCCCCTATTACTTTTTTCCCACGTTTCTACACTCAATTAAATAAATCAAATTACTCAACAAGTTTATTTTTGTACTACAAACATTTTACAAAGTGTTAAGGACCAGTATACGTATTGCTATGGCACCTACAAAAAAAAAATCGTACAAATTTATCACAATACGCATTTATAGCTAAGTGTGTATGGAATAAAATTCCTTAATATCAAGTACATACTCTCTTTCGGACAGGCGAAGTTACTTGAATATTAATGTCACTATGATTAACACTGTTCGCACATAATTCATCATTAGCCGCATCTTCACATTTACATTGTGTGGTAGTTGGTTCACATGTCGATTGACAATCATTAGTTTTCAGAGGGCAATCTTTGGAATTTACATTTAAATTGGGTAAATTCTCTACATTCGTGATTACACTTTTAACTTCTGAATCGACAACCATTCCTAATCGGTTGTTCACTAGAGAATAAAAACGTTAAAATAATAAAAAATAAAAATGTAAATTCGTACTTAGTTTAGTATCCGAAGCAGTATTAGTAAAATCGTTGATTGTTCTAGAATCGCTTGCTGTGCAGCTGTGCGGGGCGTTTCCCGCTTGCTCTAAACAATCCTCACCGGCTTCTTTTCTAAATTTCCTAACTGTTTGCCAACGTTCAACCTAAACAAAAATATAGAAGTAAATTCGCTAACAAACAGAAATTTATATATTTACCGCTTCATCAATTTTTCTGAATTGCCAACTCCATTTAACATCGTACAAAAATTGCCTGTGGTCGTAACGATTGTCATCAGGACTATACGTATCTGCATGATAAGCTGGAGTAATGACGGTCATTTTGTGTCTGTTGATTGCATAGCATCGGAAAAAATGCTTCACTTTTATCGCGATCTAGATTTCGTAGGAATTGGTAAAAGACCTCATACATAAGCAAAATAAAGTTATACTTCATCGGGGAAGTGCATGTCTTTCCATTCGTGTACTAATTTACAAAACATTGAATAAGGCCCACAACCGTAAGTTTTTCTAAGCCGGCCGAATAGTGCAAGCTCACTGTACGACATACCCATATCCATTTCGTCTTGTTGAGTTAACTTTCCCTCTTGTAAAGGCTCCAACTCTGCTGTTGATGGAGCGTAAAGTATTCTGTCGATACATGTATGATTTAAAAAAAAATAATTTTCTTAATTTGGGTTTTAATGTACCCGTCAATGGAGCTGTAACCAAATTTAGTCCGTACGTATTTAAGAAATTTTTTCAGGTCAACCTTACTGATTCCACCTGTAGGACTTAAATCGGCGCTCGAGCAGTCGTATTTTGTTAAGTAACCGCGCAATCTGATTTCAAATTTTAAAATATTAATCTTTTCACTTAATTAAAGTTGTAAATTCACCCTTCTTCAACATTAGCTGCTCCTAGAACCAAAAGACCTCCTGACCGCCCTCGCACCCATAGAATCAACTGTGCAAATAAGTAGGCGAGAATCATTCGTAGTCGTGCCTTAAAAATTAATTTCGTTTGTTAAAACCAAAATAATTTTCAACTGGAAAATTCTACTTGAATGTTTTGTAACGCCAAATTTTCTCTATTACTTCCCCCATGCGCTTTAAACTTTGGTACGAACCCGGTTAAATTCGTGAAAATTCCTACAATTGCTGCCACGGCTAAGTCGATGGATATACTCAAATGATAACTGAAAATAAATTTATTGTAAATTAAAACCAAATAAAAATAAAAAAGAAATCAATACCTTCCAATCTCACTAGACAGCGCCTGTGCTCTGCTACGAGTTTCCCGAGAGGAATTCTCTGTAGCCATAAAACAAGTTACCAAAATATGATTGCAAATTTCATTTGCACTTTTGGGTATGTAATTATTATCGCCAATAATTTTTTGTAAATCAGCTAACACTTTTTTACTTCCATTTTGAATAGCATTGAAAACACGATGGCACATACAGGAGACAATGCATGCTGTTGCTGCACTGTCAACACCTCCACTCAATGGTATGAGAAAACCGCCTTGACCTGAACGTCTTAAGTAATCCCACAACCAGCACGCCGGTCCTAAACTAAAAAGTATTTTTAGAAATTTGTTAGTGTCTTATTGAGTGATTTTAATAAACCTAATTTCTTCTTCGGGCGTATAATAAGGTTCATGGATTGGTTTTTGATTAGGAACTGCTATGCACCCGTCGTCATCATCTGTTGAAAGCGCGAAATCAACCGAAATACGGGGATAAGATGGAGCGCGTGCAGCTTGAACATTCCGGCTTCGAATACTGTTTCTGTACATGCGAATGTCCTCTAGATCGACCGTAGCTGTAGCTACCTCCTAAAAAATTTGAATAGAATTAAAACCTTGCAAAATTAATATAAACCATGTCCAACTAATAAAACTAGTTGTACATATGATTCATTTTGAGTTATTCTACTATTAATTGGCAAGTTAAACATTTTTTCTGGTCATCGGATGCAAATTATCCAATAAAAAAACTACTGATGATTTCTCAACCCCAAGAGGCAGCCAATGGACTTAGCCCACGGGATACTAATTGATAAATCCTGTGCCGGAGACTCCTGGACTGACAATTTCCTAGTAATGTTTTTAATAATTTACAAATAGCCAGTACATTTTGCATCAATCACTTGTATCCGTTTGCACTGTTTGAACTGGCATTCTCGCACTTGCAGTGCAATTTCAGAAAAAGCACAGAAAATCACGAGACCACTATGCAGATTACGGTTTGAACAATCAACTACAAATTGGCGGTTTGACATTTCCCACCAATTTGAAGTAAAGTAATACACAGTCAGGTTCTTAGCACAATTTTCACTAATTAAAACCGCAAAATGCCATAAACATTTGCAGTACATTAGAAATTTATCCATACTCAATTTGAAATTACCACTTCATCTAATGAAAATTCCGTGCACATCGATACGAAAAACCCATTAACGGCAATCATCGAGTTTCCAGTGTAGAAAACACGTTCACCATCACAGCCACGTAGGTTTGTAAACATATAGATACCTCCGCTCTGAAATTTAGAAATAAAGTTATTTCATTATTTTACATTCAATAAAAACTGAATTTACTTTAGCTGAAGCGGATTTAACCAAATCATAAGCTACATAAGTTTTTTGTAGCTCATGATGACTAGCGCTTCCATTTACAAAAATTTCCACGCCGTCCAAACCCATTGGAATGTGAGTGCTAAAAAAAATCGATTGATCGACCCGTGTTAAATACCATAACACTAGTCAATTTTAAAAATTTATATTTACCTATTTGGATTCCATAATTCTTCACAGATTTCAAACCCAATGCATGTATCAATAGTTGAAATAACCGCGTCACCAAATGGCACAGTTTTCTACAGTAGCAATATTTAATGAATTAAAACTGTTCTTGTGTTTATTTATAGTCTCACCTGGCCGGTAATATCGGAAATCATTCTTGGCAAAAAATGGTCTTCTAATTGCCTTGTTTTGGTCCATGCAGTGAACCAACGCGTTTCTCGGTAGTTTAAATCGTCGCATAAAATCATTTTTGGTCGAATAAGTAACAATTTTCTGCCATAATTTTTGATTAAAAATAAATAGATGGTTAAATAATAAATACCTACTTATTTAGAAATGACACTCTACAGTTGTACGCCACATTTTTATGCATTATAGGCCTGGAGAAAAAATATCGCTGTAATTTTTATTAATTTTTTTTATTTAAATAATAACCACTTACATGCCAATATCTATAATCATCCCATGGCATATAGGATTTTTAAGTAGCTCTGCTAAAGCTTCCCAAGAGTGTAAAAACGTGTCACTTTCGTGAAAATGATCATTGCAGCCATAACCACTGAAATCACAAGGAGTAAGAGTTAAAAACCGTATTTACTTTTTCAATTCTACGTTGTGTTGAAATAGTTATCGGAGAGTAAACATGTTACTAATCATTAACTACACAAACGTCCAGTGTATTTTTTATTTAAATAAAAAAGAATCCATTACATAATTTACCAAACTTCCAATTCAGGCCCTGTTCTAAAAGCTGCTTTCATCTCCTTTGCGACCTGAATACCTATACAGTAAATAAATAATAGAGATTGTAATTTCGGTTTGGTAGATAGAATGATACTCACTCTCTAAAATACGTTGATAATTTCCCTGGAAATCCATCGCCCATTGATTCAAGCTACAAACAGCCACGGTAACTTTGCGGCCCATTTTGTGCGGAAATTACGAGTTGGAAAAAATCGCACGCTTCACTTAAAATTCACTCCGCTTTCTATGTCCACAGTGTTACTTACTGATCTGTAGTATTGTGATGTAATCTGGCTGCTAATCGCCATTGACGTTCTGATTGGTTAGAGTAAAAAATGACGTCATAGAGTAACCATTTTTAAATGCCTGATCGAAATATATCCAGGCACGTCAAATTAGACAAAATTATAGTGTACTAATTACAAAAGAATATTATTAGGTGTAAAAGTAAAAAGTGTTATGGGTTACTAAAAACTCAAAATATTTATTTTATAAAAACAGTTGTTTACAATTTATTGCATTCAAAAAATTGTAAAAAAAAAAAAAAAAAACTCAATAAATACAAATACTTGATATTAAGTTTGCAAAAATTTTTGTGTGGATAAATTCTTCTTGCTGTCACTAGAGGGAAACAGGGCGTATCAGGGTAAATAATCAAGGCATTGGGCGTGGAGACACATGGCTTGGAGCAGACACCAGATGCTGTACGGACACACTGCTTCAGAAATCTCCACCAAACGACTGACATCAGAAAATAACAAAAATGCAGATATTTCCCTATATCCATCTTGCAGTTCTACTTATAATCAACACAGTTAAATCACAAGGTAAATTTTTCCCTTTATAAAACTACTTATATTAATTTCAAACATCAGTTACCTCATTTCACTGTAAAAAAAATTGTTTTTATAAAAAAACAAAATATTGATTCCTTAATTTTCTTCAAAGCAATTCAATTCATCACTAACAGCATTTTTTTAAACCGCTTAAAAATTATATAAGTAAAAAAGGAAAAAATGCAAATCAATAATCCAAATCCTTTCCTTTCTCTCAATTTCACTTGCTGTTTACCTGCACTTCTTGGTGCAAACCTGCGGTCGAATGAGAAAGAAAAAGAAACATTCATCTATGTTACCACCTAATTTAAGTAATGCAATAATAGACCCTAGGAAAATTTACAGCCAAAGTAAACCCTTTGGGTGAAAACAAACAAATCTCATTAAGTCAAGCGGGATTTAGTGTGTCCCCTTTAGTTAGGTGTCTGATTTAATGATGCGGTTTTCAAAGTCTACAATCGACGTTATTTCCTCTTCTTAGATTAAGATAATCATTTTAATTAAACGCAGAAAACTTTTCTTCGACAAAATGACCTTCCATCTCAGGAAATTACTTGTGGCTTGACCATTTCCCACCAAATCGAAATTGACCCCCTACCTAAGGTTTCCTGAACTGCACACATTTTCTGTTTGTGACATAGCTATATTCACTTTTAATTATCTCACACAAAAAAGATTCAAGAAGTGTTTGGACCGTTAGTTAGGTTTTGGTTTGGCTTTGGCATCTCAAGAGGCACTTCTCAATCCCCATGCAGTTGACACCGTGAAATTACTCCACTAGGGGGGTACACCCTAAGATTTGGAGTTCCTGCAAACCGCGAGGACAATTTTTTTCATAAGAATTTCGTTGATGATTGTGAACACAGAAAAATTTGATCTTTGATATTAAGTAATGCCAAGTGGATTTTTTACTGAAAATTTTATATTAATTTTAAAATTTCTCTTATATTATAATATTTAACGTTTTTTTTTCTTTCAATGTTGTGATTTTTAAACAGATGGATAAGGGTTTTGGGAATATGTTTACCCGAACTAAATTGCTAGCTTCATTCCAAAAATATGTTGTTTTGCGTAATTTGAGATGTGAGGTATAAGTAATCAGGTAGAAAGACAAACAACATTCCATAGTCAATACATGTTATATTGTTATGTAACAGGAAATTGGGTTGCTATTTGCGGATTGATTTCTAATGCATTTTTACAATTTTCCCTGGAATGAAGAAAATGTAATGTATGTCTGTGTTTGATAACTACAAAATATATTGACCTCAAGTCTATTTAACAAGGTTTGACATCTTTCCTGATTGGTTAGAACGGCACAGTTGTGCTGCTGAATGGGAACTAATTTCATCCCGTGGAAGAATTTTGCGTAAAGTGAAGTGAAATATTAAGATAAAATTCCTGAAAAGTGATTTAACTAGTGTATCTACTAATATCACCAAACCATCAAACTAAAATTTACTAAACTTTTCTATAAAAAAATTTTTTTTGTATCGATTTAACAAACCTTTCCATACAGTACATATCTTTTACACAATAAAGCACTATCTGCAAGCCACAATAAATCCCTGCTATGCAATTGCATACACATCTAACACCAAAATCATGTTAAATGTAACCCTAGTTTTACACTTATTACAAAGGGAACAATTCTTCATACACATATCTAAAACCTAAAGATATGATAAATATTCACATGGTAGCAGCCCTTTCAGTTTACATTATACAGTGCATCAGTAGCTATGGTAACCATCAATGACATCCCACGACAAGATTGTCCTTTTTCCCTCGTTCCCATCAGTCCAAATGGACTTTGGTCGACACCTAACAGGCACCAGACATTTGTTGAACAAAATTGGATCAAACATGTTTCATTGCGAACAAGTTGAAATTGAGTTAAACTACACTTACTCACCAAAATCTCATATTTTTTTACCCCTAACTTTCCTTCAAGTGCACCTTCATATTGGGACTTGGAGACTTTGAAAAAGAAAGAAAAAAGCCTTTGAGGAAATCAAAACTTGTCTTGCATATTGAGTAGATTTTACAGAGGAAAGAATAGCAATCATCTACTTGATAAGTGTCTTTTTATAAGCCATCAAATAGCATGACGTCATGCAATTAAGTTATTAGAGGGGAAATAGGCACTATGTTCTTTCTTGATTGCCAAATTAGCTTTTTCTGATGGAAAAAAAGAAAAATTAATAAACTTATACTCAGTTTCAAAGCAAATAAGGAAATTCCCGTCTCTTATATTCCCCAATTGGTTTCAAGCATTACTAATTAAGCATGCACCACTCACTTCTTATTAAATAAACAATTTTATTTAATTATGTTTCCCCAACCTCAAACAAAAGGTTTTAAAAAAAATGTGTTTAAAGTGGAGGTCAAAATTCAAAATATGTAGTTAGTTGTTTATAAGTGTGTTGTTTTGCAGTAAGCAATGAGATATAAATCCCTTTCTCACAAAACCCAAGGCTGGATTTCACGCCAAATACGTGTTTCAACTCTTAATCGAAGACACTTCAATACTTTCCTTTATCCTTTAACCACCACTCAATATCAACAAGCGCTATTTGATTGGATGACATGAGACTCCCATCACTGGAAACTTCATCTCATCCAAGTTACACAAAGGTTTCTTTTTTTAATAAAAATGGATGAACAAAAATATGAGACCCTTACAAAAATTAATATCTGAAACTTATTTTGTTTTAAAGGGATAGCTATCTACAAAAAAAAAACAATTCTATGCATGAATTGCCCTAAAATCATAAGCCGATAAGTCAATATAGGGAATGAAGTTGTTTGTGTTGCCAAAGATATTTTTGAGATGCGCAAGAAATGAATTTTAATTTAACAACCAAATCGCCACATAGAATAGACGAACCGTTGGATAATGCTTAGTTATCGATGTTATTCTATCAATTGTTATAGTGTGATTTATATATGCTTGGTACAATGTAAGCTTTGTAAACTATACTTGTACGAGCGGAATAAAGTTGGTTCACACAAGACGTAACGTAACTTAGCATAGAAAACTCGCCTTAGTTCACATCAATACTGTCGTTCACGTTACCGGCTATTTAAGGCATGTTAAGTTGATCAGCCACCAATCAAGTGAAAGTAAATTGTTTTGAAGCAAGATCCGTGGTTGCCTGGAAAACATTCATTACAGACGTATAAATTCAAACCAATTTACTTCAATCAATCTGCCAAAAGGAAATGGCAAAAATTTTGCGCTTAACTGTAAGTTAAATTTTTTTTCACAATTATTATCTGCTTATCTTTTTTCACTTAATTTTTCTGCAAATTGGCAAGTTTTATTTAGTATAGGGAGGGAGAAAATTTCATGACTTTTATACTTGTGCCAAATCTCGCGACACTCATCTTTTTACTCGTGGAAAATTTTCATTAAATGGTGTTATACTCGCGATTTGAGAAAAAAAAAATCAGAATTTAATAATTTCATATACAAGTTCTGATTAATGCATATCTAAAATTAATAATCGAAATTGTTGTCATTCTTTAAACTTTGTCTCTAGGCGGAAAACTGCCATAATCAAATCCCGTGACAACTTTTAAAAACTCTTGGCATAACCATAGGTCAATTATACAAGTTTCAACAGAATCTGTATTACCAATACTGTGATTATTCTACTCCAGTTCTCGCCATGCTGGTAAACTTTTTTAAATTATGATATTTTTTCTCCATACTTTCATTTCAGATTGTCAAATTGTGTTTACAATTCCATCCACCACTCACACGTCTCAAAGTTCTCGCATGCATGTCAACTCCAGCTGCCAATTATGGTTCATACCTAAACAAAACCAAATGATTTTACTTACAATACACAAACTCAAACTGTAAATAAATATTTAACCGAAAACTATTTCAATATACTCCAATTTGTATTCCCATAGAAGCACAGCAAATCGGTGCAAAGCTACTTGTGATGATATAAAATGCACATGCGATTACTGGGCTTCGAGTGGTCACTTGTTGATTCATTCAAGCAGTGGACAACAGCTATTATGTTTCTGCAGAGAAATACAAGTAAGTGAAAGAGAAAGACGAATTTTCAGTTTGAATTTGTAATAAAAACAAAAAATTTATTTTATAGGAACTTTTCCCACTCGCTATCAAATCCACTGAACCACTTTCACTCACATCTCGGAATTTTGATTCAAGTTACGCGGATATTTCTTACGAATTCTACGAAACGGGTAAAGAGAAAAGTGGGGAAAAAAAAGATCAATCAAACTAAATATCACTTTCTTTCATTCATGAGAGCAGAATGTGGTGACGGGCAAATCACGCAATCCCCTGGAATAATTTTCTCCAGAGATGAGTCTCCGTCGTCCACCATCACAAAAAGCAGTTTCCACTTCGTCAAATGCACCTGGATCATCCACAGTTACCATAGCAACCACATTTCTCTTAACTTGGCAGCTCTGGAGAGTGGTAAAGAGAGAGAGAAATTGATGGGTTTGGTGTTAATATCCTAAAAACTTAACTAAAATATCTTTCTATAAAGGTAATTGTGCGTCGTTTAACATATCTGTCTCACCTTTATCTAACTCTACGTCTATTAATAACACTTTAATTTTCTGTTCCGGAAACCCAAAACTGAACTTAATTATACCAAGTGGATATGTAGCAGCGTCGCTTAGGTATTTTTCATATAGAGTTGTATGGGTAATGTCATAGGGTCAACTTGAGTAAGTTATGTAATTAATTTAGTCTCATTTTGGAGGTTTAGAGTTACTAACTGCGCTTTTAAGTGATTACAAGTAGATATAATTTTATAATTGGTGTAATCATGTCTTTTAGAATGGCCACTGTGGGATTTAAACATATTAAATACAAAATCGGTTGGAGTTTAATTGACCCGAATTCAACTCCTGTTCCTACAAGTGGTAATTACCTTTTTTTTTTAAACTAATGAAATGGAAGTTTTTCGTTGGAAATTGAGACTGGCTTGTTATTTCGGTCATATTAATAAGGCTGAAAGTAGGTCTGCAGTATTTATAATTATTTTGAAATCAATATCGAGATTTAACCCACTAGTATCATATTGCTAAAAATATTTAATTTTACTGCACCGTTTAGAGTTTTTCTTAAAAATTTTTAAGCAAAAATGATGGACCTTTGTATACCAGAAGTCAAGAGAACAAAAAGCTAAAAGTCGCAGTTTTAAAAAAGTTGACAAATTTCCTACAAAAACTTCCATCCATCCTTTAAAATCTATATTCAATATTTCAAAATTTTCTTTTCAGTTTCTTCGTCATTCTCTACTTCATTCACTCTTTTAACACACATCATCACCGCATTCGTAATCAAGAAAGAGTCTTAGCGACAAACATTTATAGATTATCATTTTATAGAGTTTATATGAACATATCTACAACAACAAAAATAATTCAGTAATTGACATTACGTCAAAACCTAGACATATATTTTTATATCCCCAATTATTGTGCTTTGAAGTCAGGATTTGCATCGTCCTCAGGATCTATTGTGTACTCATAATGAAGACCAGTATTAGCATTGTTTGTAAGAATCCATTCATTGAAAATTGCATTTAAGCCTGGCGTAAAATAGTTCTGCCAATCACCAACACGACCTGTGTTCAAGTCAAATGTCAGGTGACCAACATAGAAAAAAGTATTTTCCTCCACTTACCTTTACGTAAAAATTTCGCTTCGCCCTTTTTCCAGAGTCCAAGTTCTTCCCAGTGATCGTAGTTTATCATTGGATTGGATTGCATCGATTTGAAATTGCAGTGCGTCACAATTTGATTCACCTCTTCATCTGTCAGTTCTTTGTCCATGAATTCCGCTAAGATACGAACCACGCCCGCTAGATCCTGTCAATAGATATTTTCATTTAAAAGCATCATTGCTATGTCTTCAATACGGTTTAAAGTTCTGGAGAAATTTTCCCATTCGATTCAATTTCTCTACCAATCATTTAAAAAGAGGAAGAAAACTATGACTGATGTTTGGTTGTTTACACAAACTGACTTGTAAGACTATTTCATTTCATTCTTTTCCTCTATAACTAAGTGATATGGTAGAATTGCCCACATTTCATCAAAAGCTAGAACATTTTTATTTTTTTTTTCCCTAAACTTTCACCATAGTGGAAACGTTATTTTTTTTTTTGTTAACATACTTTATGTAAATCTTCATATTTTAAGAATAAAATATTTTCCTCATCTCGCAGCTCCCAAAACGGCAGAACATGTTTCCAAAACGGGCAGTACGGAACTGAAATGAAAGTAAATTATTTTTCCAATACAGAAAAAAAAAATTATTATTTCGATTACGTTCATCTCGTATAAATTTGTGAACTAAATCCTTAAACGAACCCTGGTAATCTGTAATAGTGAGCATTTGTAAAAAGTGATAGAAGGAAACAGCCACGTCTTTAGGATTCCGTGTAATGTAAACTATCTGAATTAAAAGTATATCATAATACATTTCCATTTATCACTCCTACAGAAATAAAATTCTTACTTTACAATTCTTTTCTTTAATTTCTTCTGGTAGCAAAGCATAAGGCAAATGTGTTTTAATGTAACGTGGAGACTGCATTTTCTCAATCGAATTAACTCCTGGATAAATAAATTCGAGAAAAGGAAATCGACTCTCCAATGTAGTTGATTCAGCAGTGTCGAAATCTAAGTCGTTTCCTATTAAATACACAATTTCTTGAATCCATGTCGTCCCTAAAATAAAAATATTATAATCTTTATTTTTGTAATGATCAAATTAATTTACCTGTTTTTGGGAAGGACACTACATAAATGTCATCTTCTCGTGGATGCAACTTCTCCAAATCTTTGAAAACATTTTTCCCAAAAGCTGTAGGAAAAACATAATTTTTGTAACGAAAGCTTTTCCCACCATCTTTGAAATTTGGATCTAGTGGCAACATTTCATAATGTTGTAGGAACTCTTCGATTTCCCCTCTACGTTTTCGTTTAACATAAATCGCGGCGGTGAATGTTGAGCCGAACATCAGCGCCCAAAATAGGCGCTTCCTTAGTTGCCATGTGCGAAGATCCTTACTATCATGCCCGTGCAAGTTATTTAATAATCGGCATGGGCAGATTCTTGGGGTTGTATTTTGTAGTTTTGAATTTGCGTTTATTAAAATTGTACTACTAACACGACGAAACATTTTACGATTCTTGACAATTGAACCTGGAGTAAAAAAAATATCTTTTAGTTAAAAAGTAACAGAATAAAATGTCAAAATTTAAGTTGATGCTCAATTTTTCATTTTAACAAACATTTCAAAGTAAAAGTAAATAATTATGAGTAACTCCGATAGACTAAATTATCATTGAAGATCGAATAATATATAATAATTTACATACCAATTAAAATTGTATAAATAGAGCGTATAATTGTATAATAATAAACCAACCTAAACAGACGACAAAACCTCTGCGAGGTTGTTATTTCGGTTCCAAGATGGCGCCATTCAGTTCGACAATTCGGAAAACCGGGTACGATAATAAAACGTGAAAAACGGACAATAACATTTCGGGTCGAAATAAATGTAATATATTCGGCAATATTTAGGCAAACTCCTATTAATTAAGAGTAACAGTTCAAGTTCTAACAAGAAAATTATAAAATTACGAATTCTAAAACTTACCATATTTTTGTCTTTACATTTTCCAATCTAAAAAAATACAAGAATTTTTAATATTAATGTTTAATCCCTCACTTGATAATCAATTATACCATTAATTTTGCCACTAAAAACTCACTGTAGAAACTGTTCAACTAAGGCCTGCAAAAGAACATGATTATCAACAATAAAACAGTGTCTTGCACAATTTGCCCTATTTCATTATTGCAAACAAAAAGCGATTGCAATGACAAGAAAATATTTTCTCAGTGTAGTTATGGTTGTAATCTGTAATGCAAAAAGTAAGCAACTCAATAGGTAATAGTTTCCAGGATAATCAATAAAACGAGGTATTTCAGTAGGCCAACCATGCGACCAAGTCTATTCAACTTATGCTAAATGCCTCAATACTTCGATTGACCCCTACTCGATGTTTGACCAAGATCTTCTGTATGGTGGAATGGAAGCTGAGAAGCTCTGTGTGTAAGCAAGGCTTTTAAAGCATCGATTAAGAAAATATTACGTAACAGTAACTGATTTCTTTAGGGTACTTAATGTGACAGTCAAATGCGCTCAGAAAGCTTACGAGAACCTTACAGAAGACTGCCAGGGGTTGACTGTCCATCAATCCAAACATCATATTGCAGGTCTGGAAGCATACGCTCTATACGAATGCGGAAACAATGCTGCAGGATTGATTGAAGGTTTGATTTGGTATTGGTACTGCTATGAGAGGGGGAGCCTTTTTTCAACTTTTCTACAAATAGTAGAAAGTTCCTGGGTTACTTATAGAAAGCCTTATAATCTTATTGGTTGTCATCCTTCCAAT
The DNA here is from genome assembly GCA_034686365.1 of Pachymerium ferrugineum. Taxonomy (NCBI): domain Eukaryota; kingdom Metazoa; phylum Arthropoda; class Chilopoda; order Geophilomorpha; family Geophilidae; genus Pachymerium; species Pachymerium ferrugineum. The sequence continues at coordinate 26,129 of JAQGAS010000386.1, read as the reverse complement.
CAATAGAATTAAAAAGGTTTCAGATGACTAATTTAACTTTCTTTTTCGATTGAATGTAGTGCATGCTGTCTTATATCATAGACCTATATAACATAACATGTTATATAGGTCTATGCTTATATCGCAACGAATCACAGAATCTAACTTGCATCTGATATTTATTTCAAATATATTTTCATATTTCATGTCTAAGAGCGATCCCAAGAAGTACAAAAGTGTGTCACAGCCCAGAAAAAGAAACTACTAGTTGAATGTGATTCGGATTTAAAATACAGCCGAAAAGCTTTCATACCACTGCCCGTGTTAAAAGAATCGTTTGATGCATCTTTGTGGTCTGTAAAAGATTGCAAGTTAGTATAGCTAATTCACATAATTTGGAAAATAAAATAATATCAACTTTTCAGTAAGAAATTCGACTGGTTTGTATGCCAGATTGACGTCTTGCAAGAATGCGATGACGAGAGAGCGTATAACCATTTCAAAAAGTTATACACTACTCTACTTCGCGCTTATGCAACTTGCAATAAAACTTTGGATGAAAAACTGAAAATGATGGGAGTAACAGCTTCGAGCAATTACCTTTCCTTTATTCACATAATACTTGTATTACCTTTTCTACCTATCTATTTACTTTAACAAACTTTAATCTTCAGAAACTTTGCAGACATTGCTAGGTGTAAACATATCAATAAGCGTTTGAGCTCCTGGGTTATTCAGCAAAAACATAGCTGTTGATTCACGCAATAAATACGACCAATAGTCCTGGTTGGAATCTTTATAAAACGCCTCATTCTTTCGGAAACAAACAACAGCTTCCTTATCACATTCGCAAGCGTTATTTTGACATTTGTTATTATAAACTGTGTCTGAAAGAGAATTTAAGTGAATTATCAACAAATAATGAACTATTTGTAACTTACCACAGATTATTGTCCGAGTTGTTGTGTTGAAACACCAATCGTAGATTATCGATTTCAAGTCTTGATTATCAGGAGGGCAAATTTTTTGCGTTCTTTTGTAACACAAACCTTGCACTTTGCAACATTGATCTATAGCATCTATAACAGCTCCACCTGTTCTTGCACCGCACCAGTTTCCATAATCTACATAATCTAGTATAGTTCGGTGAGGGATAATTTTTTGTATCATTACTCTGAAGTCATTTAATAAAGACCGTTGCTGGGATTTTACTGAACCTGAAACAAAATAGTTTTAAGTACTTAATTATTATTGAGTTAAGTAGGACTTACGAGCTTTTTCTAATGGTTTTTGCACTGTTCCTAGTACTGTTAAGAGCAGTAACAGCGGTTGTAAGGTTGAAGTCTGGAATTTTCAATTTTTAAATTAAGAAAATGCAATGTCTATATAATAACGAGCCTACCTTCATGACTTTTTTTTTTGTGTTTGATTTTAAGATTTCAGTTTACTCTTTTGTTTCCTGTATTGATCACTTCGAATTACAGATTTTTACTTGGGTAGTTTTACGTACTTATAACAAATTCTAGATGGAAAAGGATTAGTTTACAGGATGCTGAATGTGTGGAAGTTATTGTCGCACCACTGCCCATGAAGTGCAAACACAATGCAGATAAGAGAAAATTAAAAAAATTGTTTTATAATATATTAACGACTCTGTACTTTTTATAGTCTGAGATGAATTGTTGAATTCTAAGAAACATCCATCTTATTACAGTCTCTACAAAATATGCTTTAGCTGTCAATGGCGTCCCTCACAATTCTAGTTATTTACACAGACAGATGCATTAAAAATGTGTTCACTGCTGTAAAACCCAAATTAACATATAACTTCTACCCATAAAATTTCAACCTAATGAACGCATCTTTTTAACATAATTACAAGGTGGGTTAAATCACACCAGAAAACTTAATGTTTTATTTATGCATCCATTTTAACGGACACCTAAAATTATGTAGAATAAAAATACACAGAAAACATCCAATTCAAACTCAAATTATTTTTTAAAAGCACACCTTAGAACAGTTTACAATTTTTGTTTTCCAAGTGGTTGTATCTACACACACCCAAAAAAAGAAAGAAAATGACAAACGTTTTCACATATTTCTTAGACATTGCCAAAAGAAAAGTAAATAAACCTGAGCACTTAAAAAACACTAGTCAATCAACTATTATCAATTTTTGATATGTACATTTTTATATAAATTATACAAATAAAAAAATTGAATGCTAAGTTTTGTGAGAACAAAGAAGAAATGTTAACATGATACACCATTTTCACTCCATTAACAGTCTAATTAGAATGTAGCAACATTTTATTATGTGGTGGGGAGACTTTCTCAAGATTTCCTTACATTTATCAAATAAAAATCCTGGTCGGAGAACAAATCTATCACAGCTGCAAAAATTGTGAAAACAGCTAAAAACTACAGGCAACAAGAAGAGATTCCAAATGTTTTTGTAAACACATCGTTTTCTGTTTTTCTTTAAAAAAAATACTACACAAACATTAGGAATAGAAAAGTCAATTTGTATCAAAAATGAAGGAGAAAAAAAATTTTTTATCATTTGCACACAAACATTTCTCTATTAAAAACATCCTTCAGAGTGAACAAGAGAAAGTATTTACAAAAGAGTAAAGGTGAAAGATATTGCATCAAACTGGTAACTTGACTTTAACATCCCAACATCAAACATTTTTTGTTTCTAAAATATTTTTTCTATAAATAGGCACAATTTAGCAAAGCTAATAGTGCCGTAAGTACAAAACTTTTCACCTATACAATACTATTAGACAACAGGCAGCACTGATCTGCATTTAGTCAAGAATTTAACATGCTAAATTAGCTAAAGGCACTTTTTTTCCTCGAAAATTTTGTCATTTGGCAGTTAAAAATAAAAAATTGTAAAAGTACATTGGAAATGCTAGAGAGGGAAAGAGAAGAAACTTATTTTTTCTTATTTTTTTCTTTTTACAAAGTACAAAACAATAGGACATTTTGTTCATGGAAAAGGAAATATCAATATTTAATTTAAATTTCTAAAAAATAATAAATTTAAAAAAGGAAAGATCAACTATTTCGAAAGTTTACTAATAACACGAATGAGAGCTCCATTTTCATCTCTTAACCTTTGGTTATCAGATCTTAGCTGCTCCAATTGCTGTGAAAGAGAAAAGTTTAATGTTAATAAACAAGAAAATTATTTTTTTTTTAAATTCCCACATGCAGAACGGCACTAAAAACACGTGGATTATTTACAATACCCTTTCAAAAACCTTGTACATCAAACGTGCAATATAAAGAGTTTGCGCCGCCAGATTTTATACAAATGATTCTATTAAGTAAATGGGTTGAATTTAAACCCCTCTTTTAAGCACAATATTTTAACTTATATTGACCACTTTTATCTTCTTCATTAAGTTCACACTGACGGAATTGAAGTTTCTACTGGCTTAATGTGTTTTCTCATTGCTACTGGCTACAAACAGCAAAAGAAAGTTAGCCTGTTAACCAACAATGATTTGACCACTTGTTTGATAATATTCAATTGCATTTAATTTACATTTAGTAGTATTTTGTAATTTTTCTGACGTTCGCTTACATTCATTTACATTCGTAAACCTGCACGCTCTATTTCTCACTATTATTTGTGTGACTAGTGTGAAGTTTCTTGTTTTACACCTGTATTCACACTGCAGTGATGCATCAAAATAATGTTGAAGTAAGGGAAGGAAACTAAGATTCACCACAATCAGCTAAAGTGAATGAATGTATATGCAAGTCGGCAGCCAGTCAGAAAATTTTGCTCTGCACTCTTTTTGTGTGTACCCAAGTGTACATAACTTATCTAGCTTAAAATACATTTGAAGGTTAAATATCGAATAGGTTTTGCCCACTGATTGAGATTATTTGCATTTAATACATTTGTTATGAAAATGACCATGCACTCAACGCACAACAGCCACATTCGTTCACTACCACCATGGGAAAATGTACTAGCTTTTTACTGGTTTTTTTTTTTTTTTTTAACATTTCAACAAAACTTCTCTCCACACACAATTTGACGAATATTTTGATTGGTTAGTCCTAATAAAATCAATGGGTTCGTAAAATAGTAACCACCCAGATGTCTTTACTTTCACTTATTTTTCTTTACAATACAACGGTTTTAAATCTGATAATAACGTAAGCGTTTTTGCTGGAAAACGCAGCACCCAAAGTTTACTTTGCGCTCCTTGCAGCCAATGAGATAGTTGCGACTAGTTTTGTTATTTAGCTATTGGGATCTAGTACGAAATTTTTAACTTTTGGAAAATAGAAAGTTATACACAACTTAGTTAACGGGTTAAGCTCAACTTGTAGCTACTTAGACTTTCCGTTAACTCACTAAGCCGCATGCACGTTTAAGTAAGATTCAAAGCCCATCATGACTTAGTTGCATTAATTCATAATCTGCAATTTGTAACCCATAAATTCAACTGCGCAAACTCCTTATTAAAATTAAAATGAAAAGTGCTACAGTTTACCAAAAAAAAAGAGGGGGAAAAACTGAAAAAGTGATAAATTAATAAAACTCCATGCAAAAAAAATTCAGTATGTCACATGTTCCATTTGAAACAATTTGTCAAATAGCAAAAAAATTAAAAACTCAAAACTTTTCCTTGAGCAATTCTACAAATTAAATGAAACATGCCACACACAAAAAGCACATTAATTATTCGAGTGTAAACCAAACCTAATACTTGTCAAAAAAATCCTGCAATTCCAATTACACATTTTTTAAATTTTCGTTATCTCATTTTACCTATTTATTTGTCAGTTTGGACACCACACGAGTCAAAGCTCTATTTTCAGCTTTTAACTTTTCATTCTCCTGTTTTAATTTATTCATATGCTGAAAGGAAAATAAGTGAAAAAACGATATACAAAAGAGTTAAGTTCTCTCTTAAAACTTTTAAAAAAAAATAAATTAAATAACCATGCAAATGATGCTGTTAAAAAATTTACTAATAAAAGTGACAATTTATTTCGTGCAGGGTCAACACCTGTTAATTAACTAGCTCGGTAATTTTAATTTCGAACAAAGTCATAAAAACAAAATTTACAACCTGTAAAATAAAGTTTATACCTATAAATAGAAAAGTCTTTTTTAAAAGGTCATGTTAATTAAAATTAATTAAATTGCGTACATCAATTCCTTTCACTTAAAAATATTGAACCGTGCATTCATTAATAATATTAAACTAGTTAAAACTTTTCTAAAATATCACAACTTTCATTCTATTAATACCGCACATTAGAAACAAAACTGAAAATAACAAAATTCAAAAACTCTTGATTAGTTGAGCACCAAAATCATCAATAAAACGAACGGCAATATTTTCGACAGATTTTGATCCAGATAGGAAGAATACTCAAGGAAAAGAATATTTGAATAAAGAATAAAATAAAATACGAAATAAAACTCAACCCATGCATTTTTAATGCGCATAACTATTAAAATTTTAAATAAATAATTTTTACCTTTAATTCCTCTTCCATTTCAGATAACTTCCTTTCTAACGCTCTTCGTTCCTAATTAAAAAAATTTTAAAAATTATTTTTTACCCAAAATTCCATTATAAAAGAAATACACACCCTTTTTTCAGCATCATTTGAACTATTTCTATTAATATTCTGGGAAAGAAAAGTTTTAAAAAAACCAATTAAATTCTTAAAATTTTTATTTCAAGAAAATGACTTACTTGGATTTTTTCTAATTGTTGTTTGGTTTCATCGAGTTCTATTTCAGATTTACGTAACTTTTCTTGTAGCCGTTCATTCTCAGACTTGACATCCTCGTATAACTTAAAAAAAAAAAAAAAAAAAAAAATCAAATTTAACTCTTTCACCACAAACCAAAAAAAGAAAGCGAACACACTTTTTTATAATCTTTATCTTCAGAATCATTGGCCAACCCAGTCGTACTACTAGCCGACGAAGTTCTACTCAAACGATCTGAATATCTAGACCCAGAATTATCCGATCTGACGGGTACATCTGGTAAAGAACCGGCAGATCCAAAGCGTGACCGGTAAGACCTTTCAGGAACCTAAAAATAAAAATCCAGACCCAAAATTAATTCAATAAACAAATGAAAAAGTTAAAAAAAAATTCCAAGGCTAAACCACAATAACAAAACCTCCTTACTACAAGACTAGATGAATTTCTCACAGGACTCGAACCTCTTGGACTCTTCGCTCCACTATAAACATTAGACATAGACGCAGATTGCGACAAACTTCGACCAGAGGGAGCACCACTACTTAACCCATTGAAATAAGATGTAGAAGCCGATGTAGCCAACGGATTAAAAGACGAATAAGATGAATAAGGGCTCTTTCCTGACCCATAACCAGAATACGATTCTCTTCTGTATGTAGACGGATATAAAGATGAGTACGACGATCCATACGACGTCGGGGTAGTTGAATACGACGAATACGGACTTTTCCCGTAATACCCTGATCCCGAATAACCGTATGACATGTTCGTGTTTGTTACTTTCCAGGAAAGTTAAGATTCACTCTCAATGCCAAGTGCACTGATTTCTGGGTAAAAAAACAGTTCAGAGAATAAAGAAACCGTTTTGTTCACCAAGAACGATCAAAACTTTTTTTTTCAAATGAAGTGTATTCGAGATCATTGTACGTTTCACCAAGGCCAGTAACCCAACATTGTAAAAACATTTGTTCATCTGTGAAGAAAACGTCGAAAACAAAAGCCAAAAACTTTTTCTCCTTCCACCCCTCGCCGCCACGAAACCCCAGAATAGAGGTGCATGTAATGGGAACCTTGAGTAATCGCAAAAGTAAAGTCACATGACGTCACCCTAAACCCTCCCATCGGACCTGAAAGTGGCGTGTTATATTTAGCTCGTTTGGCGGGCACCAGCCGAACATGGCGTTACGCCAGTTGGTAGATTTTCCAACATGATGTGATTCTCTTGTTTACTGCTTGGTTATTTTTATCCCTGGGAACATCCATCTGCACAAGGAAGGAGTGTCTGGCAAGTGAATAAATTCTTTAAGTGTTGCCTTCAGCTCCCACTACTCATTTCTACTCCCACTTGTGTTACACACATCAGTGACCTTTTTGGAAACACCGAGCATTAGTTGAAAAAAGAGTCGCGCACCGAGGGTCCTCGTAATTAACCTTAAAAGAATGAGGAAATGGCAAGGAATTACGTTAAGAGTGCGGTTGGGTAGACTTGCGCATTAAAAACACATTTTTCATTTTGATTTGTTGGTGCGTCAACCTTCTTCATCTCTGGGTACAATTTTAAAATTCATTTGTTGTTATAGTCTACAGGGGTCCAGAGCAATAAACTTTTGTATTTATAAGCATCTTGTAAGAAGTCTAATCTAAAGTTTGTTGCATTATTATTGTAACAACAAATTTTAGCGTGGCAACACATTTAAGAATTGTATTTATACTATCTGCTCTCATTCAAGAGTTTATGTAGAGTCAAAAATAATTTTTGGTTTGTTATGTTATTCCAATGCTGCACTATTTCCTTGAAACTTAATGCGGTTATTACAAATCTCGGTTCACATGTGTTCCCATCAAGTAACAGAAATGACGCAAAGTATTCTGCAGCTGCCCTCAAGGGTTGGACTAAAAAACCGTACAAAGCTGAAGTATTTAAGGTTGAAATTTTGGAAATGTCTTGCCTATTAGTGTAGTTATACAAGAACTATTCAAGAAAGGCATCTTTAAAAGAAAGATGTCGTGTGCCGATAGGAAGATTGGGATTTTTTACAACTTTCTGTAGTAGTAAGAATATCTATGCGCTGCGCAGAACCGCAATTAAATGCGAATCTTACAGTTGCTAAAACTTTGCGTCAACGGAAATGAAATTGCGCAAACCTCCTAAAAGAGAGTACAAGGTCTGTCTGATGTAAGCAATATTATACCACTTCATATAAAGTTTTTCTTCTGAAATAAGTGAGTTAACTATGTTTTTGCAAAAGTCATGAGCAAAAACGACTTGATACAATATTAAAGTATATATAAAAAAAAACTTTCCGAAGACCCTACATGACCTTGCTACAAAACGAATCAAGGAAGTTAGTATAGAAAAAACAATAAGATTTATAACTTGCAATTTCAAAAATTCTAACCCAAACACCTTACCTCAGCACTCATCATTCGATTTGTCAAAACAAAGTGCTAAGCTAATTTAGGCGATTATAAAGTGTAAATACGAACCCACAAGCGCGTGAAGCCTTGCCAACTGTTTGCCAAACACGACTTGAACAGTAACTTAACTTAACTCCATTTTTATCACCACATCCCCAAAGTTAACATTTTAATTTACCTGAACACTCTCCTCGTTGGAACCTTTGGATTCTTCATTCGTTTCCTGTTTCCCATCACCAGACTCTTTATCCTACAAACCAAAAAATTTAAAAAATTCATAAACACAAATAAAAAAAACTTAAACCTAAGAACAAACATTTCTTTCACAACCAATCACCCTATAAAAAGCAGCGGGACAGTGACAAAAAATGTGTACATAAACAAAATAAATAAACAAAAAAAAGCAAAAATTTAACGTTAGAAAATTATTTATGCAATACCAAACCTGTTTTTCCAAACCCATAAATCTTTGCTGTGCAAAATAAAAAATACTAACATCAGCATCCATATAAACCACACCCGTCGACCTCCTCTTGGGTCTCCGTCGCCTCTGAATCGCTGTAGTTTGTGCATTTCCGGTTCCCTTTTCGTTCTCCTTATCATTCTCTGCGCATTTTATAAATTTTCAAACATCATTCCTCTACATCTTTAGAAAAATCAAACAAAAATCACCTGTCCCATCTTCGTTATTGGTCGACACACGAATTCTAACAGACCCCGCATTGGGCAAACTATTTTCCGCCGTCGTTGTACTGCCAAGTCGTGTCCTCCTCGTATGGACTGTCGGAGACGTCAAACCATCGTCACAAGTCGCATTAACCGAATCACCCAAATCTTGTGGTCTTCTGGGGACCCGCATGTCTTCCTGCACGTGACCGTACCCCAATAATGCAGGATTGGGGAAGGAGAAAGCAGGCACAAAACAGCAGCGAGGAAAGTGTTGGTATGCAAAACAAAAATCAAGGCAAATTCGAAAAATAAATTTCCCATCCATGCAAAACGCAACTTACACACATGAAATTGAAATAAAAAAAATAAAAAAAACAATAAAATGAAATCATGCAGTGCGCATGACTAAACACAAGTGCCCCTTTATACATTTTTTCATTTTTTTGTAGGAAAATGTTACAAACCGTTGGTTTGTTTTGTTGATCCTGTTCTAATCGAGTTCTCCAAGAAGACCGTCTTTCCGTAACTTCTCCGGTTGTTGTTTGTGGCTTGTCGTCGTCCTTTGATTGTAAACGTCGACGCTCATTAGGTGCCGCTGGCGGTGGCATTTCGGTTTTAGTTTCTTCTTTGGATTTATCAGCTTCTTGCTGCTGTTGTTTTATTAATTGTTCGGCTGATTTGACGACTTCTAGCGTCACACCCTGAAATTAATTTTCCATTCGCATTAGGTATATTGCTTCGGAATAATCGAATAGCAAGAAGTAATGCGGTACCCACAATGCATCTCATTTTCTGTGAAAATGTAAAATGCAACAAAAATGGGAAAAAAAATTGAAGGAAATAAAAATTTAGGTGAATCCTATGTAAAAAAAAATCGACTAAATATTAATGAAATGAATATGCAGTCGATAATTTAGGATTTATAAATCTCGTATACTTGGTAGGAATACACCCTCGCTAACATCCCTAAGTGCGAACCAACTAACCTGGGTAGATCGCCGCGTTTCCCGCACACGTTTCGCATGCGCTTTCCGTTGCGTTTCCGATTCCTCATCCCGAACCGGTGGTTGAAAGGATCGCCGTTGTTGTGTACTCAAATTACCGGGACTCGAGTCATCGGCGATTAATTCTGCAGTTCGCTCAACCGTCGTTGGCGGCGGTAAATGAGGGTTGGGTGCTTCAACTGCTTCTTCTCGTTTCCTGTTAAACAAAAAGTTGACAGAAATATTAACGTTTTATTTCATGCAAAAAAAATATATATAATAATTAGTAAAATATTATTTTTAGTTAGCATTTTTCATACCTGAGAAAAGAAGGTATACGGACGTTTGTAGCGCTTATGTTGGTGGGGGATTTTGTGGTAGTTGGCAGAGAATTAGGACGATTGAAGCGGCTCACTATTGCACCAAACTTGAGACCCCTTTAAACATGCCATGCAATTAGCATTTTAATTAGTCAAATTAGCAAGCTAAAAAATCAACACTTATTAAAACAGCAAGTTTAGTATATGAAAGTTGATTAACTAATAAACGTTAAAACTGTTAAAAGATGCGACTGTCCCTTGATTGGTTTCTTACCTTGTGTCCGATGCTTCGACGCTGGTGGGTCGCTTTGACTCCTGTCATAAAAATACTTAAATTAAAGAAAATATTAAATTCGCTCTAATTAACTTTCTACCTGTGTTTCTTGGTTATTACTCGTCGTGAGCGGTACGGAGGAACGTTGACTAACGCTCGACCGAGGTATAATCTCATTATTTTCATTAGTTGTAGCAGTTAGACTATCGGATTTTCGTACACCGCGCCTCCAGGAGGGAATGTTGTCTTCATTTTCACTCGACACTTGTGGGGTTTGTTTGGGAGGTACTCGGATCCGCACGTTCTCTTCTGGTTTCAAAGGCACGGGTTGCGGCTTCCGGAGAACGACCGGTGGCTCGTCCGTTTTATTAACTTTATTTCTTTTTTCTTGACGAAGAGAAAAAACTTTTTAATCCCAATTTTAGAATTTGAAATTTTTAGAATTTCTTACCAACTTCATTTTTCTCATTTGCTATTTCCTTAGTGTCCTCACCCGATTGGGACGACTCTGACGTTGACTCTTCTTCATTCTTATCTCTTATTACACGTTCTTCCTTGGATGATTCTTTGTTTATAAAATTATGCACTGGACCCTTATCACATCCTGCAACCCTGTATATTAATCGGAAATTACTCTCCCATCTAAACTAGTAAATAAATTTAGGCCTAACTTACATTCGTCGGTTGAAAACAGTAGATTTATTCTCCAAAATACTTTGTGTGTGTAGTCTATCTTTCGCCAACTGAAAATAAATGTAGAAACACCAGCTCACTATGAGAATGTTTCTTATAAAATGAATTAAATAATTTTGCAAGGACAAAAGCAAACACTGAAAACAGTGCAGCATCCCATGCAAAATAGTAAATTAAAACGAAATTACTAAGATAAAAGATTTCATGCCCAATTATTTCATCAATCAACTCATCCTGAATCCCAAGGGCGAAAAAAAAAATCACCAGCCAGACATTCTCTTTTTAAAGTCTGGTTGATAAGTATTATCAGTAATAACAAAAACAGGGAAATATGATGCAAATTAATTCATTTTTATGTAACATGAATTAAAAACTCCCATGCATTTTTAACTATTAAAAAAAATTATGGTGTAAACAACCACAAAAAAATGGCTGCAAGCACAAAAATTCAAAGATTTCTGTACCATAAAATCAAAAAAAACCCATAAACATTTTAAAATGCAACAAAATCACACCCAAAATGCTTATTTCACTTACTTACTAAAATGGTACATTTCCTCTTAGGATGAAGATGAATCAATTTTTTTTTAAATTTAAAGTTGTCAGGAAAAGCACAAGAAATAAGAAGGCACAAAATCTTTTTGTACTTCACAACAAAATAAACAGAAAGAGAAATAAACACTAAACATTTTCTCCCCGAATCCTTCACAAACATATTTACAACGTAATAAGACATTTACGCAGATGACAAGAGTAGATGAGAATTAAAAACACGTGTGCACAACAGTTTTTTTTTTGTAGAATTAAAAAAAAAATGTCCCTAAAGTTGTTCACACTATATTTGGTATTACTGTCCTTTAGTACTCACTGAGGCTTGTTTCTTCCGTAAATCCTCTAATAACTTTACTGTCTCTGGCTCTGCTAGGTCAATACACGTCTGACTCTGAAACGTAAAAGGAAAACCTGTTAGTGATGTATTTATTTATAACATAACGAATTTGTTTCGTTATAAAACCGGTACATTAAAAATAACGTAAAATAACTTAAAAGTAGGAATACTTTTAAGGTATCAATATATTTAACCAACTTATGTTAACGAGTGTTTAGTTTCCAAACTCAAAAATCACGTGAAAACAAATCCAACCAAGAGCAGCAAGTTAGCAAACATAGAATGACGTATCGCAACAATTGACGACGCTCACGAATCAGTATCGCAACCCAGCTCCAGTAAAAGCGGAATCAATTGTTGCTTAGTCGCACTGTGATTCGTCCATTCGTATATCATAACGAGCTACTATTGATTAGATTTGTTGACATGTTGCGAGTCTGATAAGTTATAATCCTCTTGTTAATGCAGGACTTCTCTTATGTTAATGAATTGCTACAGTTGAGCGGTGGCCTACTATGCAAAAAAAAGCATTGCAAGCATTGTATCCTGGTGATTACTCCTTAACATATCTTAATTACAAATCTTAGATGTTGAAGATCTACATCGTTTTAGTAAATTTTAATCTAAGTACTTTAGAAGAATAAAATTCTTGTTATTGGTGTACTTTATTTGTACTGGATTTGATTTATTATTTTCATGTGTATTCAGTACATAAGCGGTTTTCGCATAATTTGTAGCAGTATTTACACATGGAAACATGAAACGCGGCAAACCAAATATTATGTGATATCTCATTAACTCTTGGAGCATGCATGTGCCTAAACACGACACGTAATTCCATTTTGCCATGCGCAAATAGTACTTTTCAATCGGCAGGCATGATATACAACCGAAAAACATTGCGCAATGGTTATAAACAGTAATAAAAATTCATTTAAAATGCTCTAAAAATTTGTAGGTATAATGTAACTTCTGGATGTTGTTTTGGGCAAAAACTAACAAAGTTAGATGGTAAACCATATCCAGTTTTACAGCACATCGATCTATACTATTCCATGGCTAGATCTGCACTAGTCTAATCGGTTATGGTCTTTTGATAGCCCTTTTTACGTAACGAGAGTTTAATTTAACTGACTATAAATTACAGTTAAAGTTTACGGCACTGAACACTCCTTTTATTAGCCCGGCCCTCAAGATTAAATAAATAGTTCTAAATCTCCTTACAACAGCATTCTTAATATCCATATCAGCTCCATGTTCTACCAGCATTTCACACGCTTCCTTTTGCCCCCAGTGTGCAGCTGCATGAAGCGGTGTCCAACCATCCAAATCCTGAGTATTTATCCCGGCGCCGCTTTGTAGTAAAGCACTGTAAAGTTAATACACAAAAATTAAAAAAAAAAAGTTACCGCAAAGTACACACACGCACCTCATAACCTTTATATAGCCTTTTGCGGCTGCTACGTGTAGTGCCGTGGCACCTGTTTTAGGATGAGGCCTGTCTAAAAAAGTACCAGAGTTGAGCCATTGATTCGCGTCTTCTAACATCCGTCGTTCTTCTTCATTCCGGGCGATTTCACAGTCAATTTCTGGCAATGTGAAAATTGCTTAAGGTTAATAACATTAGCAAATAATTGTGAATATGAATTTTATTTGAGTTTTAGAGATTTTTTTAGGATATTTCTTTACAATTTATTACCTCGTTTGTTGATTTCTTCCTGCAAACACTCCTCCATTTCGTCTGATTCTGCTATATCAATGGGTAATTCCCCATCGTTATTAACTGCTGCGACATTTGCTCCATGTTCCAGTAAATACCTTAAATAAAAATGCAAAATGTAAACTGATTTTATAAAACGAAAATTGTGCATCCCCTTAGAAATAAAGTCTCTCTTTCAACAGCATTGAAATTCCCAAACGTTATATTTATAAATCTGTGGGAACCCTCGGGAGATGAATTTCATACTTTTCAGTTTTATTTTAAACCTTGCGAACTCGTTTCACTTTTTCCCTTTTCCCTTTTTCATTTCCTACATCTATTATGTAAGAGCAAATTATTAGGTTTCTATTACCAATATTTTTCCACTCTGATGCACATTAATGTCACACCATTTTAAAAACTTCAATTTCCTACTCGTTATAAACCTCTCGCTTTCTTCATCACCCGCTACATTCAAACCGCATTAAGGGGTGAATAGCAATTTTTCATTTGTTTCAAGAGCCGGATCTAGAGCACTTTTCAAAAGTGTATAAATTAAAATCTCTACCTTGCAATACTTATGAAGCCACATGATGCAGTGGCGTGTAATGGGGTCCATCCTTCATTATCCCCGCAATTTATATCGGCGCCGTTTTCGACTAAAAATTCAACCATTTCTAAATTATCATCGATACAACTCTGGAAATAAAAAAAAAAAACATTTTTATTAATCACTGGAATTTTTTACTACTTAATAAAGCACAAAAACAGATGTCAATTCATCAAAAAAAGGTAAACATTAAAATCCGATTCTAAATTCCTCTCGACCTTCATCACAAGTGCGAGCGAGAAGAAAAAATAACGAGCTAAACTTGTAGATTTAACAGCTGACATGTGCTAAATCGGCCATCAGGAGCCTACAACTTTGGCTACCAAATATTTCAGTCCAGGATACAAACACACAAACCAAAATAAATTCAACGCAATTAACGAATTGGACAAAAAAACGAGATGCGATATTATTTAAAAAATTTATTTTTGTTTTTTTAACAAATCGCTTTTAAAACATCGCTCAACCAGGTTTTTGACGTGTGCCGGTTTACCGATGTATATAAACAATTTGCTTTAATTAGTTTCAAAATGAGCTGAGTATTTTCATCTTGTCATCTCCCTTTTGGGTGCCAAGAGGTAGAGAAAAGTGCGTTTTAAAGCTGGCAAGGAAAAAACTTGGCCAGTGTATCTCTTAATTTGGAACAAAAGAACAGTGTGTGACTACAGATGGTGTAGGTTGGGCGTTAAAAAAATACAGCTGCAAGTATGAATTAAAAAAGAAATGTATATATAAAAATCAAACAAGTTTCATAAATTTTAGTCATTATATATTCCTGATTAATCCCTAACCTAATAACCCGTAAATTCAATTTTTTTAAAGGGAATTCCCATACACTCCCGCCAATTTTTTTTGCCGTATCGTAAGAAGCACTTTCACACTCAACTAATTTAAACAAGAGTATCTGGCTATAATCCAGAGCTGACATAAGCTTTGAAATATTATTAACTTACTAATACAAACCGTCTGACCCTTTAAATACAACTATTTTTGAAACCCACTTGAAAAGATGAAGCTCTACGTCTAAATTAGACCCTAGTCATTGACCTCTAGAATTCTCCAGCGAGTGGGGCGAGGGGAATTAAAACAATTTTAAATTAAAAATAACTTAAGTTACTAGATATATTTTCTCTTTTACGTAACTCAATTCTTGATATTTCTATGAGAAAAATGCTAGAGCTAAATAGACGAGTCTTAAAGTTTATTTTTAGAAGCTTATTCTTTTACAAACTGATTGCTCTCTCTTTTTCGCACGACGCACAGCCACCATATGCTCAAACACTGAAAAACATTAAAAGAGTTTTAAAAACTGTCAACAGAGGGGTTTAATTAATAAAATCAGCCATTTGGGTTTATATTAATTAATTAACTTCCTACGTTTTGTACATTAAAAGTTTTAATCTCAACGTTGGGTCAACCCTTTAATCACCACCTCTTAACCTAAATCTTGTAAAACCGGGAAGGAAAAGATGCAGGAAACATTAAAAATTCTCTCCTTTTAACTTGCCGAGTGCCAGCCATTTTGTTAAAGTTCTTTAAGCTCCGATTATTAAAATTATGTCCATTTTTTAATGTTTTGTTATGAATACGTTACCTGATGGAGGGCAGTGAGCCCATCCACGTTAGCCGTGTTGATATCGGCACCCTTTTTAATTAGCCGCTCCACCTCGTCCTTGTCCCCGGCAGCACAGGCAGCTAGGAAGACGCATCCATCGCTGAAATTAATTTTCCTCGTCCGTTCTTTAAGTTGAGATGATTCTTTGTTCGTTTCCGATTCTTCCCATCGTTTCAATTGCTCGATGCGCTTGAATTTAGCAGTGCCCGACAGGGCTTCCATTAGAGATGAAGTCAAATCCATGGTCGATGGTTCAAGTTTTTTTTATATATGTATATTAATAAAGGTTCACGGTTTTCAGGGTCGGTTTAAAGTCCTACATGACACACCGGACGGATAAGTAACTTCATACGGCACTGCACTGTACTAGAGCCGCACGCACGGCTAAAAGGGAATCGGCTCCAAGTAGCGAGAAAATGGGAATGAAAGGGAATGAACGATGGCTGACTGAAAAATTGATGGCGAGCGACGTGTAGTGAGAGATGTGAGTAGTGCGGTTTGTAAAGCGCTGCCGCTTGCATTATTTTGATTTTACCTGAATCACTTATTTTCGGGAATTTTTTATAGCTGCTTAGTAGATTTCTAATTTTAGGCTTTAATAAGCGGCGACTTCAGTTGAAATTTCTAATTCGGGAATATTAGCGCTAGACGGCGTCTTGGCTTAAATTCAATTTATTTTCGTCCACTAATAAAAGATTTCAATCATAAGAAAGGAATTATATCACGATTTATCTCATGACGTCATTAAAGTATTTTTATCTAGTCTGCTTCTTTTCTTTTCCAAAAAATCTGAAAATTAAAAAACTAAGTGCCAACATTGTTTTGTGTAAATATAGAACTCGAAGAATTTTTTCCTTCTAGAAGCATCTTACTTCCTCATAAAAAAAACGAAAACAATAAATTTTGTTTAAGAAATATAATTCCTTTTAATTAGAAATAATTTTTTTTGGTTATTTTTTTACATGTACACTTTTAGAATTGATTTTTAATTTTCTAATATCTATAATTACTCGTTGACTAAAAAAATATTTAATTTCAATTCATAATTGAAAGCATTTTATGAGCGAGATCAGATGAAATATAATCCCAAGGCTTTATGATGCTGCCTTTGAAAATGTATACGAAATAAAATTATTATACTGTAAACTTTTTTTTTTACAAATTACAGTAAATAATGTCTTAGTACGTACTCTATTACAACTTTTTAAGCAATGGCAATACAAGTTGAACTGTAATAAAATTCTCCGTGCTCCAAACGCAATAATGGCAGTTTTTGTAGAAAGATTAAGCAATCCAAATGACCCCTTTATACATAATTTTCTTACAAAATTCTTGTTTCCATTTAGCCAATTGAAAATATGGTGAGGCAATCTCTGACGTAATGGATGAAAGGATTGTATATGAACACAGCAAAACAAAAAGGTGTTTTTAAAAAATAAAAAGTAGCTCTATTCAAACTGATGTTATGATCTCAACCTCTTTATACGTAGCAGAAAAAGTTTTAGAAAAGCGAAAAAAATACTTTTAGTTTTAAATAGGTGTTTCCGCATTTCCATCATGATGACCACCAGCTAAGCTATTACGTTTGGCAAATAAACTCATTCGACGTTCTTCTCTTTCTAATTCGTGTTCTTCAGCCTCCCGGTCAAGTTTATCCAAATCTTTGCGAGTTAAATGGTGAACTATTCCAGCACCAAATGCATCTCCAACAACATTTAAAGATGTCCGCAGTCGATCACTATTAAAAATAAAAATATTAAAATTTTGTTTAATAAAATAATAATGAACTTACAGCATCCAGTCTACGGCAAACAACATAGTAATGTTGTCTGTTGGTAAATTGAGAGCAGTTAAAATGAGTACCATTGTAACGAGAGCTGCGCTAGGAATACTTGCTGCTCCTATACTAGCCAAAGTGGCTGTTAAACTTAAATAGAGTAAAAAAAAATTTATTGTAAATTGTAATTTTTACTTGAAGCAAAAAATACCTAACAGTGATTAGTTCACCAATTCCGAGTGCTCTTGCTTCCATTTGCGCAATGAAAATAGACGCGACAGCTTCGTACAAAGCTGTTCCATCCATATTTACAGTGGCACCAACAGGTAACACAAACCGGGTGACTCGTTTATCAATTCCATTATTCTCTTCCAGACATTGGAAGGTTACCGGTAAAGCAACAGTACTTTAATATAATAAAAAAAATATAAGAGTAAAATAAACCATTAATCAAATAAAATATATATACCTTGATGCAGTACCTAAAGCTGTTACCCACGCTTGAAGCATTCCAATAAAGAATTTCAAAGGATTTTTCCGTGTTATTACAAAGAATATTAATGGCAATGTTATACATCCATGTATTAATAACCCAGTTATAACTGTTACCATATACATTCCCAATAATGCTCCAGTTTTAGCTAAGTCTTCAATTGACATAATCTTCCCTATGATTAGAAACATTATTCCTATCGGGGAGTACCACATAACGAGACCGACAATTCTCATGATAATTTCGTTTAAAATGGAAAAAAATTCAACCATTAATCGGCCTTGCTCTCCCAACTGACTGGCGATAATGCCGAATGCAATACAAAATACAATAAGACCTGAAATAATACGTTTTATTAGACACAATTTTGTAAAAACAAAAATTACATTACCCATAATGTTTGTCCCGTCTTGGTATCTGAATTCTTGTAGGGTTGTAATATTTCCATCAGTGAGCGTTTTATTGATTTTTACTGAATGTCCTTGTTGAATACAGGCTTGGATTAAATTTTCGGGTAACATATTTCTATTTAAACATAAAAATGTATTAGATAACTGTATAATAAAGAATCAGTGGTGCTCAAAAAATTTTCATGAAGGTTCAATGCCAAATTCAGTAACATTCTGGAAAAGGGATTGATTACTTCGTCTCCCCCACAACCCGGATCCGCCTCTGGTTTTTATCATCACTCTAATTGCTCCTCCAAGCTATGTACATGCAATAATGTTTGGTCTGTTAACTAGATGTAATTGTGCGTTCAATATCAGATGCGCAATTTCTCTTAATAGCCAAACGGTTAGTTAATTAAACGGCCCACCCCTGAAACTCAAAATTTCAATCAAAAGAACTTAAGACTATGCCAACCCATCAGTCTCGGTTAACAAAAATTTGTGCCTTCTACAAGACCCACATTCCATTGCAAATTAAAAATCGTACAGCAACACTTTGCATGTTTGATGAATTTAGAACTACAAATATTTTTGCATAATCAATTACAGGGGCATTTTGTACCTCATAATATCTAATATTGAATCCAAAGTATGAACTTCTTGTTGCTCTACAGATGTTCCTTTATGCTCCGCTGCAATATCAGGGTCACCAGGATGAATTGCGACAACTAGGCAAATACCCAGTATAGCAGCTAATACCGTTGTTACCATATAGTAAGTCAACGCTAAGTAGCCCATTTTCCCACTGGACCTTGGATCGAGATTTGCTAGCCCTAAAAGAGTCACAAAATGACCAAAAGTTTGATATAAAAAAAATCTTTACCTGTTATTAAAGATGAGGTAATTAAAGGAAGAATTAGCATTTTCAGTGCTCTCATCATAATTTCACCGGGGAAAGACACCAACATAATAGTCTCACTATCCGGTCTATCCGGTGATAAGCGTGTTAAAAATCCTATTCCAAAACCGAAAATCACTCCAAGAATGGTAAGAACAAGTAAAAGATTGTCGAGAATCCATTGCAGAAACTGTTAAAATTAAAATGAAATTATATTAGGACAAGTTAAAAAGTAAATTTAAAACTTCCTTTCACAGAACAGAAATTGCTTTGCGCATTCCAACTGCGGCAAGTTAAAACAATGATGAATCTAAATTTGTTTCTATATTAAACAAACCATCTTTCATTGACTCTTCTGTCAACAACCGGCGACATTTTTTTATTCTTTTTTTTACTTCTACAAACTTTAATTAGTTCGGCAATAGCAGTCTTTTTGGTTCTTTTCCAACAAATTGCAACATTAAAACCCAACTTCAAAATTTACTCATTTTGGTACAATTTTATAAACTGTTTTTTTCTTTTTGTATTTTTTGCGGCCGTAGCAAACGTGACACAAGAAAAAAGTGCATTGACGTAAATGCTATATATAGGTAGACGTATATCTTTTTTGTGTCCATTCTTTCGAGACACAAGTTTTATTGGAGCATAAAAAACGACTAATTATACTGTGGGGAATTCGGACTATACAAAGAGCAAAAGCCGCACTATGATAATTTCATTTAAATTTGAATTTTAATAAAAAATTATCCTTTTTTTTAGAATTTAGAAGTCATTTCAAATTTTTAAAAATATTTATACGTTTAGAAGTCTGGATGACTATTTTCCATGATCATTTCAACAACTAAATTGACCAAATGTTAAGCTGATTGCACTCTTTAATGTTACAACCAGAAACGTGTTTTCACGTTTCCCTCTGTAGTTACTAGGAATTGAGATATCTCAGGTTCTGTTAGCAATATTAACAATTTTCATAAAATGATTACACTGAATAAACACAATTAGTTGTGTAAATAAAGATCAGACTAAGGGCTACGTTACAGCGGTTCTCTTTCCTGTTAGAACAGTTTCTACATGTAACCAAAACGATCAAACATATTGCAGATTAATCAATTTACAATTTGATAAATTTTATCAAAGGAACAACTGATTAAAAACGATAATACAAAATCTAACAGGAATTAGGCGTTATCAGCTATCCCCCCCTTTACGTTTTTTAATATTTTAGCTGAATGGTTAAATCACGTTTTCTGTTCAATTTCGTATTAAAATGACCCAGATAAAATCTGTGCACAACGCAAACGTACAAAAAACATTGCCTTCATTTGACCAGGGCAGTAGCTTTTTCAAGCTGGAAGTGAAAAACTGCAAAATTGCGTTATTTAGGCTTTATGTACTTTTTAAGTCTACCTCGTTCTGTATTAAAACATATCCAAGCCTATTTTACTCTATTAAATTTATCTGGTACAAATTTAAAATTAAGTAATTAATCTGCCGTTTCTTCCGTAACTGGACTTGCGGCTAATTGAACCCCAATGTTGCGGTAAAGCTATTTTAATTTGCCAGGCCAATTTTAATTTGTTTGGCGCAACAATGTGATTGGCTGGAGATGTGCAGCACGTTTTATATCTAAACATCAGTCGTTAATAAATTATATTTTGGCCATGTTAGAATTTTGTCATGGCATTTCCTTAGCTATCTAAGGGTAAATGACTCATATATGCTAAAAAGCGGAAAGTACGACATTTAACTGTGCAAAGAAGCTCTGCTTCTTGGGCTATTACCATATGTTGCATGTATTTAATCTCAAATCGCATTCTATACAAGTTTATAAAATCTTATTACTTTTTCAGGAACACGTGGTTATGAAACTAGATGATCAGTATTGAATCATCAATCAGCAATAATGTCAACAATAATGAGATTATGTGTGTCCCCCTTTCACTGTCGGAAACTCTACATTTAAATGTGAATGAATCAGCTGATCGCACTAACGACCATGTGAGTTGCGATACATGCTTGAAAAAACCAAATCATGCGGAAATGACAGCTTCAAGTATCCCGTCATATGGGGGATCGCGTGATTTATGGTGCGTAAACCGCGTGTGGTTTACAGATTGGCCGGTTGTAAAAGAATTGATCCCAAACTTATTACAGAATGAAACTTTGTGATAGGTTCTAGAGGATTTTATGGAATCGTATGGGCCTGTAGCAATTCTATATTGAAGTAACATAATTTGTCTTGTCTTGCATCTAGCAGGGTCAAGCTAGGTCACTATGTCGCTATCATCTGGTGTCAAATAAACTGTATTGTAGGTATACACTAGGACGTGTTTTTCTGATATTACCCTCTCTATCTAATACTTTCATATAATGATGTATGAAGAATCCCAGACTGTCGCTGTCTACACTCAAAAAATAGACTGAATTAAAAAATATCCTCTGCATATTTTCATAAAACTGAGAGTCTCTCAGTTGTAAATATACAGCAATGATTTCTAAAATTTTTAGTAGAATTTAAGAAACCTCTCAGAATCATAGCACTTTACTGAACCATTAAAAAAGATATGAAATAACCTACAAAAAACTGATAAGTTTAGATTAGCTAACCTAAAGATTTTTAGATGCAGAGTAAATTTTTTTTTGTATTAAAGTAAGAGTTATGACCTATTTACATAACTATCTTTTACCGACCCTACTGTTTAAACAGCTTGAAAAACTAATGAAAGTGATGGCACAAGATATATGAAATTTCCATTTAACAATTTAACAGAAAAAGAACACAAAGAAGTGATTTCTTCCTGATTTCAAACCTTTTGCAAACGGATAGCGTATTTTTCTATAAATCACATTTAGCAACCTAAATTTAACTGCTGTCATCACTCCCTTAACCAATTCCTATTCTACCTTATTATTCGTGACATCCAATCATGTACAACTACATAAACACAAGTGAAACTTTTATCTTAACTTCCAAATGAAAATACTCACCACCAGACTACTCTCTACAAACAATTCCAAAAGGCAATGAATGTCAAAGACATCAATCAACTTGTCACCTCTAATGGCCAAAAAATCGACCTTTAACACATCATTTAATATCCCATCATCCACAACTAAAATATTTAATCACTCCAACGCTCCCCATGCACTTTGGCTTACAACTAATTACCCCCTGATTTACAAGCATTAGCCAAAGCAAGATCTGTGTGAAAGGTAGTGATAAAAATTGTATTTACAGGCGCTCTTCCTGGCGTTTGCCCCACTTGCGTTTGCCTTGGCTGTGCTGACGGTTGTTCAACAAACTCAGCCGGTTCTGCTGGAGATATTACAGCTCTTGATGGCTGTTGTCTGGATGGTAGCATGGCTTGCTTTGCTTCGACGTTTGGGTCAGCCATGTTGGACCTGTTGATGGAGAGAACGGGATTGATATCCGCACCAAAGAACAGAGGAAATGATTAGAAAGTAAGAGTCTACGGGATGTGCACAGTGTAGACTGGCAGGCACCCAAACATTAGATTGGCTTAGAAGTGCCAATTATCAACAAAAACAGTTGAAAAGTGTGGATTAACTTTTTTTCTCTTTGTTGTCACTGAAGGATTTTTTCCAGTTTGATGTCGTAAGGTTTTTTAAGGTTTGTTTTTCTGATGTAAATTTTCTTGTGTACTTTTTTTTAAATATGTTAAATATGTAGAAAAATTAATAATGAAAGGAAGTTAATTCAAATGAAAGGCGGTGAACAAGAAAGTGAAGGATGTGGTTAATGATTAAACAGACATCTACAACAAGCGGACTTAAGTCTTTCAATAAAATTCCAGACACTAAAATAAGGCTAATTAGGTCACATCTCATATACAGTTGATTTTATCTCAAGAGCAAATAGAGAGAAAAGTCTTGAAATCTGTGTCTCACCTATAACACACAAATTTAACATTCAAAATTAATGTTTATGCAATCAAGGACACGTTTATAAATACGAATCACACTTTATAAGGTTAAATTTAGCTTTAGGGGACATTAATAAAATATTGTAATCTTAATGTTAAGATTACATAAATGGATGAAGCTAGAAGCTTGTTTGGCTAGTATAGTTGATAGTTTTGTTGACATCAAAAATGACCGATAACATTTTTTATTATTATCAAATATAAAAAACTTTTCCCACTGTTTAAAACCTTGTTTAAGAGCCAACAGATTCTCCTTCCAACTGAGTTCATGGAACTAAAATTGCACATGACGTTTTAAATTTTTTTCTCTCATTCCTGAAATGATGACATACAATTCATTTAATTCTTGGGACGCTTACAAGACATCTCTACAAAATGGTGGGATAAATATGTTTATATTTACATAATAAATAAATCCTTACCATATTTAGCCTATATATCATACCAATAAACTATGTGGTAAATATGACAGCTCTTATCAATGGCAGTTGATTCAATGCACCACAGGCAATTCTTGTATAATCAATATTATGCACACAGCTGGCTTCAGGAATATTAATGTTAAAAAAATTGCATACCCAACCAATTAGTGAAGTATGTTAATAATAGATGATTAAATGGGAAGAAAATCTAACATGTAATGTAAGAGGAAAAAGTCACTTAAATATAGTTTAAGCTTCCTTTCAGCTGTTAAAGAAAGTGTGAGAGGAAGAATCAGACAGAGGAGAGAGGGAAAAAAAAAAGAGCAGAAGTTAGACAAATTTGAACTCAGTCCCTGAAATGAGATTTTCTATTCTGGAGGACATACTGAGCTTGTAGCTTCGCTTCTATTCTGAGCAGAAATTTGTGCCACAGGATATAAAATTTATTGAGTGCTACTTTCCTCCTGGGACACACAATTTTCTCCTTAAGTAAGAGAGAAAATTACGTTTTATTGTTTACTAAGCAAATATTCCCAATCTAAAACTGTTTTTGTATTTGATTAAATTTAAGTCGGAAATTTTTTTCCCTAAGTGAATATGAAGCCAATGTAAATAAGAAAAATTGGACTTTCATCTACTGGATAACAAGAAGGAGAAAAAAAAAATCCAAACTAGTTTATGTATGTAGCAATTTATTGCTAAATGTCATGCGGGGAAGTTATGCCAATGGCCGAGTGAGGAAGAAGTGCTCATTTCTCCCACGGCTATTGAGAGTCCACCCCTTGCCTGTTGCTGGAGAAATTAACCACTTGAGTTGTTAATTTCAATATTACATGAGTCAGAAAAATATCAACTTGATTTTTAGTGTGTATTTCCTTACTCATCTTATCAAGTGTTTCATAACTTACACCAGCTAATTAAAAATTCTAAAGGTGATGAAAAAGAGTTAAGAATTTAAAAAAAGAAAACTTGAATAAATACAGATGAGTTCTGTAAAGCCTTGAAACTTTAAGATGTTTTTGTACTACAAACTTAAAACTCTTTTTTTTTTTTCTTTAAGTTGCAAAGGTTCTCTTATCAAATTTTATAAATCCTTCTAAGTAAAACCATATTCTATGTTTTCCTGGCTCAGGGGATGTAATTCATCTATATATAACCATTTCCCACCGTAACTAAAATATAAAGAAAATAAATAAAAGTACGAAAATTACTTACTTCAAAGTTAAATATTTGCCACTATTTGAAAATGTCTTTTTTCTCTACCTGAAAGAGGTAATCAAATTTCACCTGGTGCACAACTTAGCCTCAAGCTAACTCACTGATCAACCCACGTGGTCTACATAAAGTTTTTCTGCTTGGCAGTAGTTTTGGACTGCGTATCACGTGATGGCAGTGGACAGTGGATTGGGTGCACAGTCTACTACTCACTACAACTACCCCTGCCCTTGGATGTAGTAACGTGATGTTAAATTCCAACACCAGTGGCGCCACATTCTATTAACCTTAATTAGCACTGCGCGGATGGGGACAGATGGAAAAAAAGTTGAAAATTTTTTTATGGGAATAGTGAATGAGAGGTTTAATGTATAAGGAAGGAAATGAGTGAGATAACATTCAAATATCATGAGTTGGTGTGATTTGGTTTGGTAAGTGATTTAATGGTTGTAATACGGAAAGTTTTTAGTGTGTCAAGTTTGTAAACAACAGTGTTTTTTAAACTCTTTTTTTGTTTGTTCAGTTCATTGGAATTATTAAATTATTATGAAGTAATTACTTTGCAATTATTGTTAAGATAGTAACTGCATTCATAAATTATATTTTATTTGCCTTTCAATTTTATGCTATTAATCATGTTCAAAGCTAGTATATTTTATAGTTCCTTTGAAGTGATTAGACTCATTTTTGCAGTTTTTACAGGTTTTATATCTTTTGTGCAAACATTGTTTGTAAGATTATGGCAAAAAATCAACTCCAAGAAAAAGTTGTAGGTTTACCCTATTAATCCAGTTTAGACATTTATAAAACTGCTATTAATTTAATAGTAGGACCTTACTTTGAATAATAAGTCCTAACTAAATTCTCTACCTCTTCAAATTAGGTGCTCAATAATTTAAATGTACGCACAGGTACTTAATTTTGTTAATTGTACTAAGTGTCGATCCCATCATTATGTAAGTCCAATACATTAAAACAAAGTATATTGCAGTTTCTGAATGCAAGTTTAAATATAACGCCAAAATTTTAATGCCAATAAAAAGTCACTGATTCACTTTCCCTAATTAATATCATATATT
>JAQGAS010000385.1:0-54996 GCA_034686365.1 Pachymerium ferrugineum | reverse complement strand
CATAAGTGTTAATTCATTAATTCTTTTAACATCTATATAACTATTTTTACCTCCTGTACATTGAAACTTATAAAACCGAGGTGATCCGTTACTGATAAATTTGTACTTTGTAAGTAAAAACTTGAATTAAAATTAACATATATGAATGATTCGTGGAGACTTTTTAATTTAACTGTAATAAACGATTTTTCGGAACTTAATTTTTGGCGCATTACGGCGCTCCATTTATTCAACTGTAATTGTATATTTATTTGGTGATATTTAAATGAAAAAAGATCGCAAAGGTTTAAAGAAATGTGGAAATATTAATAAGGAGATTTGTAAAGTTTAAACTGGTTCTAGTAATCATGGTCCGAATTTTTAACTAAGGCTAACTCAGGTCTCAGCGATATAAAAAAACGTAACAACCTTCGTATTTAATAACATAATTTTCTTTGAGTGTAAACACTGCACAACAAAAAATATAAACGTGAAAATGCCAGAGTCACCGTAGGTATTACATCATGTTTTCTAAAAGAAAGTTTTTATTAATTGACCTTAGATGGCGTGCAGTAAAATGACGTCACTGCCGCAACTTTTCGCACGTGCTGACTACATGATCAGTGCTTATTTTTGTACGTAACTCGACTCACGAGGTACATGTTACATAAAATAACTGGACGCACATCAGCAGAGTTACTGTGTAAGCGACCTGGTTTAGAACTATCAGCATGGTTCTGTATCCTGTTGATTATCTCCTAACGGAAGAGGATTGGCCAAGAATAACCAAAAATGAACTTTTGCAAAGTGAAAGGATTACGCAAAATACAATTAAGGCGCAATGCTGTCAAAAAGAAGTAAGCGTATTTAGTTATAATATTTTGCCACTGTCCGAATCGTAATTTTTAAAGCTGCTGACCTGATTTCATTAAAAATTGAAGATTTTAGTTTGAAGGTTAATTATGCATAATTGCAGTTATCCTGTATGCTCGCCTATCCTTATTCTTAAAGTGGCGAATTACTAATTTTATAATGCACCAATATCTTAAAAAATCTTGCCAAATATCTTAATATCTTATCATCAGAACTGTTTGTCTAATCTTTTTTTTAAATTTTTTTTTGCAGATATCGACCGCCGATGGCGATTTAATCAAATCTCAGCATTTAAATTATTCCGAAGAAGATGAAAACTTGCTTCAACTCTTTACCCTCGAATGTGCAGATTGCAATAAAAGTAAGTACATGTTTAACCCGTAGAGGTTAAAAGTTAGGCAAAGATAAATTCTCTCCTAAATTTAGCCGTTGCTGTATGGATTGGGCAATGGTGCTCCATTGAAACAATTCTTCAGAGCAATGACATTTCGAGAAATAATTTTTGTCAGGTTAAATTTCAACAACTATATAATCTCCATTTTTTGTTTTTAATTTACCCAGTTTACAGGTGACAACTTTAGGTGAATATCTAGTTTTGTGGACACTGAATTCTGTATTATTTGGGCAATACGAAAACGAAAATGAAGAATTAGAATACCTACCCATTTTCCGTGACGAATTTGCAAGGATTTATTGGAGAAATGGAGTCGCTGCAGGTTTCTATACAGTTAAAAGAAAAGGTTAAACAATTCGAAAAATTTTAACTATGATATTTAATTTTTACAATTTTTATAGGGATGAACTATTGTTTAAGTCAATTGGATAGTTATTGCATGCCTATTATCGATTTAATATTCGTGAGAAAAAGTTACCGCAGATCGGGTATTGGATTCGCAATTTTACTTGACGTCATCAATTTATTTCCTAATCAGGATATTGGGCTATCAGCGCCGATTTCAGATTCAATGTTAAAAGGTATAACAACAATTTTTTTTTAAATTTTATATTAAAATATTTATTTATGAAAAATGATAAAATTACAACTACAATTTAATTTTTCCCCCAGTTTTATGCAAGTTTTTAAAACAGTTTCCTGAAAACAGAGCGCTTTTCTGGGAGACGTTATGGACAGGTTGCGAAGGTTTTCGCAAAAACGTTTGGTTTACAATATCGAGGAAATTCACACATTCTCGTTCAGTTTAATCTAAAATTTATTTATTTATACTGATTGCGAATGATGAAGTCAGATGCACCTTCAATTTCAACGAAATCGTATGTCCATTTTCGATTGTTGCGGCAGTCGTGACCGCATTTTGTAGACGCGCATTTCGGGCATGGGAAATGACACCCGGGGCAGTCAATTTCAAGGCAATCGCAGAAATCAGAATCGTTTTTTACGTAGATACCTTGATCGTTATACGCTTGAAATTTGTTGCGACCACTAGAAATGAGTTGTATTTTTAGAGTAAAACGTGTAAATTATTTATGATTAAAATGCATACCCTTCTTTGTAAACTTTTCGTGTCAATTTTCTAGTTTCACGGTTGCTGCTTTCTGGATTCCAGTTTTGAAGGAATTTACCCGCATTCTCGATATGCAGACGTCTTAATTGACGCATTACGTCACTGTTCTAAAAATAATAACGATAAAAATAATAATTTTAGCTTTTTAACCAGGTATTTTTGTACGCTTACTCGAGATGGCGCATCTTCCGTAACAGATTCCGGTTTGTCCATGCTACTTCTACTATCCTCTGCTTCAGATGATATATTACTAACTGGTGTTGACTCCCTTCTTTTCGGCCGTTGTGGTGGTTGGTCATTATCAGTTGACATTTCTCTGTTTCAAAGAAAAATCAAAAAATCTATATACGATATGCACACAACATTATACATTTACAACCTGCGCGAATGTGTTTTCACTTTCATGAATAAAATTTGTTAAGAAATCAAACCAATAGTGCTTAGAAAAGATCTAAATATATCGATCGTCGTTATTTATAAAGACTTTGTAAAAAAAACAAACAAACATGCACACAGCTATGTAACCAAATTCAGTCGGCGTCGGTACTTTTAATTTCTCCCACCAGATGGAACATATTACGTAACTCTGCTGATGTTGCATACATTATAAACTCTTAAAATTTTGTTTTTTACTAAATAATAAGAAATTAATAAAATCCGAAATAAAAATTTTGTACGTATGGCGCATATGATTGCTACTCTGCATTTTAATTTCTGCAAAGCTACGGGGTTCTCTTTGTCCTTGAGGTGGCAGGAAGAGAACTCTCCATCTTGGAAATCCGTATTTTTCGATTCGTGTTTGTCGACTGAGGGTGGAAAATGGCTTTCCTCTCCGCAAGAATCGTCGCTTCATTGGCGAAACAAATGCCAAAACACACCAACAAGGTATTAAAACAAATGTTAACAATAATTATGGTATAACCGCTTGTTTAAACACTATGATAAGCTCGGATTATTTATAACTAATACCGGTACCTTAAAATACATTTGCCACGAATTATTTTTCATTTTCACTTTAATTTATCTTTTCAGATAACCCAAAGAATAGTTGTCTCCAGCTTTATTGGGTCCAGAAATTTGTCTACTACTCATTCAGTCAGAGCTGGTGCCCCCGGTATGTTAAATTGCATTAAAAAAAATAATTGAAACTAATAATATAAAAATACAGAAGTGTCATCCATTCTGGAAGATAGAATTTTGGGAGCGGCTGTATCGAGTGATTTAGAGGAAACCGGCCGTGTTTTAAGCATCGGTGATGGTATTGCTCGAGTTTATGGATTAAAAAATATTCAAGCCGAGGAGATGGTGGAATTCTCTAGCGGTTTGAAGGTGAGGTTTGCATTTAGAGTTAAAAAATGAAAAATATTTTTAATTAATATAATTTTATTTTTAATAGGGAATGGCTTTGAACTTGGAGCGAGACAATGTCGGTGTTGTCGTTTTCGGCAACGACAAATTGATTAAAGAAGGTGATATTGTGAAACGAACTGGTGCCATTGTAGATGTTCCCGTAGGTGAGGATCTCTTGGGAAGAGTTGTAGACGCGTTAGGAAATGTTATTGATGGAAAAGTAATATTTCTAATAATAATAAAAGTTTTGAATTTTGTGATTACATATTTTCTCTTCAGGGACCGCTAAGCGGGAAACAAAGAGCTCGTGTCGGTATCAAAGCGCCCGGTATTATCCCTAGAACTTCGGTAAAAGAACCGATGCAAACGGGAATTAAAGCTGTCGATAGTTTAGTACCAATTGGACGAGGACAGAGAGAATTGATCATTGGTGACAGACAGACTGGGTATTTTTATATATCAATTTCGAGTATTTTTCGGAAATGTTGATCATTTTTCAAATACTTTTCAGTAAAACTGCAGTCGCAATTGACACCATCATTAACCAAAAACGTTTCAATGACGGCCAAGATGAAAAGAAAAAATTATACTGCATTTACGTCGCTATTGGACAAAAAAGAAGTACCGTTGCACAATTGGTTAAAAGATTAACCGATACCGGTACGTTAATTTCCTCATCCAAATCTCATTTCAAATTTTTTTAATGCAAGAGTGTTTTTAGATGCGATGAAATACACGATTGTTGTAAGTGCGACGGCTTCAGATGCCGCTCCATTGCAATATTTGGCTCCCTATTCGGGATGCGCCATGGGAGAATTTTTCAGAGACAACGGACGACATGCTCTTATCATTTACGACGATTTGTCTAAACAGGTTTTAACATTAAATACCCAAATTTTAACTTCTCTAAATAAATTTCATTTCTAGGCTGTTGCTTACAGACAAATGTCTCTATTATTGCGAAGACCTCCAGGCCGAGAGGCTTATCCCGGTGACGTATTCTATCTTCACTCTCGTCTATTAGAACGTGCAGCTAAAATGAGTGAAAAATTCGGTGGTGGATCACTAACTGCTTTACCCGTAATCGAGACTCAAGCTGGTGACGTATCAGCTTACATCCCAACCAATGTCATCTCTATCACTGACGGGCAGATTTTCTTGGAGACTGAGCTTTTCTACAAAGGCATTCGGCCTGCTATTAACGTAGGATTGTCTGTCAGCCGAGTAGGATCGGCCGCCCAAACCCGTGCTATGAAACAAGTATATTTCCATAGTCAAGAAACGTTGAAAATGTTGTTAAATATTTTTTTTTAAATCTGTAGGTGGCTGGTTCCATGAAATTAGAGTTGGCCCAATACCGAGAAGTGGCTGCTTTCGCCCAATTCGGGTCCGATTTGGATGCGGCTACTCAACAATTATTAAATCGTGGGGTTCGTTTGACCGAGTTGTTGAAACAAGGACAATATGGTAGTGTTTTGATATCATCTTTACTTTTGTTTATTGAAATTTAAATTTTTTTTCAGTACCAATGGCTATTGAAGAGCAAGTAGCTGTAATTTATTCGGGAGTGAAAGGTCATTTAGACAAGATGGATCCGTCAAAAATTACGAAATTTGAAAGCGAATTTGTGCAACACATTCGAACAACCCAACGTGACTTATTGAATAAAATAGCGACAGAGGGTAAAATCACTGATCAGACGGACGCGGAGTTGAAGAAAGTCATACTAAACTTCCTGCAAGGGTTCCAAGCTAATTAATTTAGAAGAATATGAAAATAAATAAAAAATTGTTGTAGTATATTAAGCAAATTAAGTTTCTAAAGATTGATAAATGATCATAAAGGGTTAAATGTGTAAAGGAATCATACAAGGAAAAAATACACAAACTAGATGTCATTGTGAAGAGTTCTTTAATGATAATGTAATTTAGTAATCGATTGAATAAACGCATTTGCTCTTTGCCCTCCTCTATGTTTTTTTGGTTTTTTTAATTAAAGGATTAAGATCAGTTGGGCACGGTGCGTTTGATCACTGTCGATAAAAACCTTTTTATTTTACTTTATTATAGCGAAATTGGCGTAAGCTTACCAATTTCGCCAATATTTTCTCCACTTTTTATCAAGGAATCTCCAGAATTTTGCTGAACGGATTGCATGTGGCTTGCAAAGAACTATTTTTATTAGGACGATTGACAATATACAATTGTAATAAAATTTTTATTTTATTTTATTGGCGCTAGATGTCACTTACGTCAATCATCTCGTACAGTCTCACAAAATCTCGGCCCCATGAACAACGGACAAACGAAGAAAGACCACTTCATTTCATACAAAGACGAGGAAGAGGAAGCATGCCGCACCTAGCACGAGATTGTACAAAATTTGGCAACGTGGCAACGTGAGATGTGCTAAACGTGTGTAGCCTTTCACCCCAACAATGGGTACAAATCCTTGCTCTAACTGATAAAAATGTGATAATCAACTGCTGGCCAACGGTAATAACAAATATTCGTTTAATACTGACTTGTTTTTTGTTAAAAATGATGACTATTTCTTGGTACATTCGTGGTTTCCACTTGATTCATGATAGTTTAAGCCTGTCTGATTAGATTTTTTCTAGAAAAAAGTACAAAATAAAAATACACACGTTTAATAGGTATTCTTTTATTTTTTAGCTGGCCAAATTTCCTAAACTGAAGTGCGCTGATTGGAAACGTGGAAGAAAAGAGGTATTACAACATTATTAAATTAGGGTTAAATGGAAGTAGAAACGTTTGAATGATGAGTCCTAATTTAAAGCATTCGTGGTTTCCACCTGATTTCGTGAGGGCCCATGCCTTGTCTGATTTACGTTTCTACTTTTTTTTTCCTGAATTATTATTGAGAAGAAAACGTGTAATTTTTTCTTTATTTGTTTAATTTTAGGTTTCCGTTCAAGATGGCACAAACAACAAACTGATCGGTAAAAAAATACTTGAGATATTGGATAGTTTAATAAATGAATAAGATGAAACAAAAATGATGACTATTTCTTGGTACATTCGTGGTTTCCACTTGATTCATGATAGTTTAAGCCTGTCTGATTAGATTTTTTCTAGAAAAAAGTACAAAATAAAAATACACACGTTTAATAGGTATTCTTTTATTTTTTAGCTGGCCAAATTTCCTAAACTGAAGTGCGCTGATTGGAAACGTGGAAGAAAAGAGGTATTACAACATTATTAAATTAGGGTTAAATGGAAGTAGAAACGTTTGAATGATGAGTCCTAATTTAAAGCATTCGTGGTTTCCACCTGATTTCGTGAGGGCCCATGCCTTGTCGGTCTGATTTACGTTTCTACTTTTTTTTTCCTGAATTATTATTGAGAAGAAAACGTAATTTTTTCTTTATTTGTTTAATTTTAGGTTTCTGTTCAAGATGGCACAAACAACAAATTGATCGGTAAAAAAAATACTTGAGATATTGGATAGTTTAATAAATGAATAAGATGATGATATTATTTCTGTTACATTCGTGGTTTCCACTTGACTCATGATAGTTTTAACGTGTCTGATTGATTGTGGTTACCAAATTTTCGAGTCTCGTGTACAATTCGAAGCTGACCACTTTTTCTTTTGTTTTAGATGTGAACTAAGCCATGCAGGTTGCAACTGAATTAAAAACTGATGTATGAGTTATTAATCGTTTATGTTGTAATATTTCATAATTTAAAAATTGTATTTTTGAAATATAAATAAAATTTTAATTTACAAGGAACTATAGGCCCTACTGTTTATTATCACTATAAGCAACAAATGCTATCACTAATTTTAAGACATAATTACCATAAATTTTCTTGTGGGTTCAGTGGACTATACTATTTAGCTTACTAGAAATAAACATTTACCGAACTAAGGGACGTAATAAAGGAAATGAAACGTTTCTTTAGGTTTAAGGTTAAAGCATGGAAATCTTTTGCGTTTTATCACTAGAGGGCGCTAAGCCTTATTGCAAAACACCTATTTCCGCATCCGGTATATTTCATCGCAAGCGTGTGAACATGGCGGAGGTAAATACTTTTATTTTAATCTTACAATTTCACAACTATAATTTGATCATCGTTCAATTTTAAGAACAAAATCATGATTTAACTAGCCAATAAAATTAATAACTACCCTAAGTTTTGAAATTAAACCTCTATGCAACCACTATAACTACAATGACCGCACCGGTCACATAAACCTTACCCAAAATGAACCAACACGTTGTAATTAAACAAATTAATTTCTCCAGGCACAAGAACCAGTTAAAGTAAAGCGTACTTTCAGGAAATACACCTATCGAGGTGTAGATCTCGATCAACTCCTTGACATGAGCACGTAAGTTTGTAAAGCGAGCGTAAAATTTACTTGTATTCTAATATTCCTGTTACATTTACAGAGAGCAGCTGACTGAATTATTGCATTGCCGCGCTCGACGGCGGTTTACTCGTGGACTCAAAAGACGTTCGATGGCCTTATTGAAAAAATTACGAAAAGCAAAAAAAGAGGCGCCACCAATGGAGAAACCAGCTGTGGTAAAAACCCATTTAAGAGACATGATTATTGTCCCAGAAATGGTTGGAAGTATCGTCGGTGTTTACAACGGAAAAGCATTCAATCAAGTTGAAATTAAGGTAATTTTCTTATTTAAGTCACATATATTCTGATTTTTTAATATATTTTTAAAATTTTCTAAGCCTGAAATGATTGGACACTATCTTGGTGAATTCAGTATCACCTACAAGCCAGTTAAACATGGACGTCCTGGAATTGGCGCTACTCACAGTTCCCGGTTCATTCCGCTGAAGTAAAAATGTAGTAAAATTGGAATAAAATTTCGTTCGAAATCTATTTATTCAAAAGGTATTGAATACAAAAGTTCGGGTGAACAGCAACAGCTGTAAGATTGGAAAATTACATAAAAGTGTAGACAATCTGCACTAATTGTCCAATGTTACAACAATCATTTCTATTTATTCGGCTAAGATTCCCTATTCTAAGCATCTTATTGTTTAAGTTTTTTAAGTTTGTTCTTTCTGTAAGCCTCGCAATGCGCTTTTCTTTTTCCTTTGACTGCTGGTTGCCATTTGCGTAAAGTCCATTCTAACATTTCGTCTCTTGATTTTTCCTGCTGTGTCGGGTCGTTGTGTTTGGAGTATTCGGGAATTTTTACGTCTAATAATTTACACAGTAAGATCATAATATTGTCAACGTAGGAGTTGATTTTTAGATCTGCAAACTTGTCCTATAGTAAAAAAAAATTACTTGAGCATTTTTTCGCGTAACTTCTCCAAACGCAAACGCAACCAGATGTCTTAAGGTTTTGATGGCGTTTGGTCGAGCTGGGCAGACTAATAGTAAAACTGTCTTACATATTTAGTTGGTTGAAGGTTACAAATAATTAATTTGCTTCCCTTTGGCTTATTTATAATTGGCAGTTTTCCGCTTGGTAAGATTTGTAGAGTCGTTCCTAATGTTATATTTAAATCTGACTGGCTGGAATGCAAATAAAGCATTAGAACATGAGATTTAAAGTAGGATTGAAAAATTACAGAGCGTGGTACTCTGCTTCTTGTAAGTCATCAAATGGTAATTCACTTTCCCAGTCTAAAATGTTATCGAACAGTTTTCCTCTACAGGTGCGCCCGCCGTTTCTTGGGATAGGACAAGGTTTTTCTAAACATTTTTGACCAACGGTAGTGACACAAGTATTTCTCACAAATTGCCTATAATGAATAGATAAAAGCGAGTAAATTTAAATATTAATTTGGGGAATTTACTACCGTCTACACTTATCACACTCTTCTATAAACATATTTCCGTGCAGTTCGGCTAGTTTAGTTCGTGGGAAACCGGATTTTAAGTGCAATCCATCAACATTTTGTGAAACCACGTACTGAATCAACCTTGCGTCCTGCATTGCAACTAAAGCCATGTGAGTGACAGTTGGTATAGTGGCATCGAACGATAAACTTAGGTCCGGTTTCTCTCCCTTTTCCTCTAATGTCCATACACCCTTTGGTCCCCTAAGAGAGCGGCGCGTTTAGTAGGTAAGTCTATTATCTTTGGTTTACTTTGAACCTGAAATCTGGAATTCCAGCGGCAGTGCTTATGCCTGCACCCGTGTGAAACACTACATGATTTGAATTTCGGATCATTTCGGCCATTGCTTTCACTTTATTCTCCACCGTTTCCTCATCATCAAATTTCTGCATGTAAAACGGTTAATTTTTCGTTGAACGATTCGTTTATATTATAAGATTACCTCAGGAAGCCCACATTTGCCTTTATTTTGGTACGCCGACAATCCTTGAGCATAATCGCACGCCATACCTATTCGCCCGGTCAAGATCGGTCTTATCTAAAAACTAAATCTAGCGACGCATCTTTCAGCCGGTAAATACAAAACAATTTTATTCATTATTATAATACAATAAGTTTTGCTTTACACATTAACGTCAAAATAATTAAAACTAAGCTGCTGTAAGTTCTCTAACATTTCTTTAATGTCATCGAATTCAAAAACATTTGAGAATATGTTGTCAAAACGCCTCAAATCCTGCCGCCTCCAAAAATCCCACGTTTCATTTAACATTTCTCCTACAGACGAATTACAATGAAGTCCTGCTAAAGCCGGTACGTGATTCACAACTAAAAAAACAAGGAGTTCAATACAGGTAAGAGATTTTTGCGTATTGCTATTACCTGTTAATTCAGGTCTCTGATGAGCCATATTAATATAACCGGATCTTTCAACGTTGGAATTAAATATATTAGGAAACGGCGCACCGGTATAACAAGCATCTCTAATTTCCTTAAATGTACTGAAATTAAAATGTTAACATGAGTTAATCATATGATCATACAACGTCGTAAAAGTAAACCTAAATTTGCTCGGGCAATATGATTTGAGTATTGACTGTAATGATTCTTCTCTAGTCACCGAAGTTTTACTATTTTTCTTCGACGTAGACGGGAAATTGCAGCTAAAACGAAATTTTATTAACAATTTCCTAAAATATCTCAACAATTTAATCAATTAACCTTTTCAGTGCCACGTCATTCACACCTCTGAGCGAAACCATTTGGAACAAACTCGGTGTACGTTTCAAATTTAAACCGAAACTAAGACTCTGGTTCGTCTCTTTTTCATTGACCAACTCAAAATCGGCTTGAAAACAATCGGGATTGACAGGAAACGGTAAACTTATACTTAATCCAGCAACCTTTAAATAAAAAAAAAAGTATAAAAACAATCATAATTAACACAGTAATAAAAATTCTCACTTTCATTCCTCGGTAGGCGAGATTATTCGTGAAATCCGTTAACAAAAGTGGCGATTTTTTAACTCTGTATAACAAACTGACCGTGTCCAATGCACTCGCTATGACCGCACTTGAGTGATAATGTAAATAAGGCTGTTTTTAAAAAAAATTAATTATTTTATCGCTAATACATTTTATAGTATTTACATTGTAATTTAGAAATGGAAAATCTCTAATATGTGTCGGTTCTCTGATTCTTGTAGATAGTGAAACTGGGACGACGAGTGATGTAAACGATGAAAGCCGTTGTAATGTATAAGCCATCGACATCATTTTTAAGTGAGAATAGTTCTTTGCTTGATTATTCTGAAAATATCAATCAATGTTTGTAATTTCTCATTTTTGGGGATATTTCCAGCGGGGAGGATTGTTACCGTATTTTGCGACGGTACCGGATAAGACGGGATTGAGATAGTTGTTTTGGAACCATATTCGTCTTGCAATAACGATGAAATGCCACATCCAACACCTGCAAAACCGTTGTGACTGTCCACAATCAACTGAAAACCCTGTAATTGTAAGTTTTGATAAAAAAGTTTTATAATTTTCAATGTATTATTAACTTGTAAGTTATCGCATTCTTCAGCAAAACATCTGATTTTATCTTCGATTTCGTCTGACACTTTCTCGTTTGCCCAAATTTGTCGACCGATACCAAAATGTTCAAATTGATCCAGTTGCCTGTTTTTAAAAATTATTACCCTCGATTTGTTTTTTTTGTTTTTTTAATTTTACTTGTCGTGCGTGAATTGATCGATAAGATAAATACTGCGAGGATGATAATGAGTGGCAACAAAATCTGACCATAATTCAACCTTTTCATCCAAGTCATAAAATTTCTTTCTCGAACTTGTAATTTCATCGGTATCCTGAAAACCGAAATTACTTTGAGATGCTGGGGAAAAAAATTTTTTTTTATCAAATCTCAAGGTAATAAAAAACCAAACTTTTATTTCCCTACCTTGACAAATGTCTTTTTCAGATCCAATTTCATTTCCTAAACTTCCGCGAGCCTTTTAATGTGTGAAGTTTGAACAAAGTTAAAAATCTTAAAGCCGTTTCTTATATTTTACATACGCACCTCTTCTTTTTCTATGTCACGCAGGAAATCATTTTTTTGTTGCGGTTCAGTTTTGTAGACATTAACTTTCCCTGTCCATGGGATGTGTGTGGATTTTTGATCTCCGTACAAAATTCCATCCTTCCTGAGCGTTTCTAAGCTGCCTTTTAAGTCGATTGCCACAAGGCGCGGTACATAAGTCTCTTCACCCTACAACTCATGCATTTTTGTAATTAAATTGGTAATTATATTGGGTGGATTTCTTGTTACAGTTCTTGTACGTCCTTCGCGAAATAACACATCGTGGTTAATGTCAGTCGGTGTTTTGGAGTCATAAACGAACGATCCTTCCTATAGAACGTGTTAAATTTTATCATCCATTGATTATATAGATCGTACATTACCTGTAAATTCCACCAATGGGCCCCTATAAAATTAGAATAATGTCCAACTTGAATTGTAACAATTTCATGCACGTTCGCCATTGCTTAGTTATTCCTGGTGACTTTTTGACCGGGTGTGATTAGTTCTTTTTCAAGCAACTTTCACTATGCATTTAATCTAATGATCGGTCACGTTTTTTAGAGGCAGAAATTTCAATGTCGAGTTAATCGATAATAAAACTAAAATGGATTTAGTAGGCCAGCAACCTGTTGTATACTTAACCAGAATCGAGACATTTAGTGCGTGTCATCGTTTAAACAGGTTCTCAATAAACGTGTTTCACGTTAAAATTATTTATAATAAATTTAATTTATTTATAGTGAAATTTTAACTGACGAAGAAAATGTGAAACTGTACGGCAAATGCAACAACCCAAATGGGCACGGTCACAACTACAAAGGTGATTAATATGTAAAAGTAATGACAAGACAAGTGCTTACAAGATATTTTTGTGTTTAGTCGAAGTAACGGTCAAGGGCAAGGTAATTGTGTAATATTATAAATGTTTATTTTTTTCTGATGTTTTCATTAAAAAAATTGTTACCAGGTCAACAATATTACAGGAATGGTAATAAATATTGCAGAGCTTAAGAGTTACATTCAGGTTGGTGAGTCCCATGTTATGTCATTATTATTTGAATTGAATTTTATTGGTTTCAATAGGAAGCAGTTATGAACCTTCTGGATCATAAAAATCTGGATAAAGACATTCCTTATTTTTCAAATAAAGTCA
This sequence comes from Pachymerium ferrugineum, assembly GCA_034686365.1. Lineage (NCBI taxonomy): Eukaryota > Metazoa > Arthropoda > Chilopoda > Geophilomorpha > Geophilidae > Pachymerium > Pachymerium ferrugineum. Next base: position 41,687 of record JAQGAS010000385.1, on the reverse strand, counting down.
GGTATAAAGACCATTGACATGTGAGCCTTTGAAATTTTGACTTATATTTGTAGTACTACAGAAAATTTGGCGGTTCTCATCTGGAACTTACTTAATTTACGACTTGAAAACGGTATTTTGCATGAAGTAAAGATCCACGAGACTGACAAAAATGTTGTTTCATTTAGAGGAGAGTTTGAATGAACGAGTTTTCATTAACTGAATAACAAAATATTTTATTTTCGTTAGTATAAAACTATTATAAATGTTGTTAACATTTTAACATCTGATAGAAAGCCGGAAAAATGTCATAAAATGTTTAACTGTTCTTTTGTGGAATTTTCACAGTCACCTGAAATTACACGTAATAACAGTTATTTTAATGTTAAGTAGCACATTCCTTTTAATTTACCGTTTTGACTTCTGTGTAAGCTTGTAACCCATATTCTCCCAATTCACGTCCAATACCTGACTTTTTGTGCCCACCGAAAGGGGATTGAGCTTCCAAAACATCGTAACAGTTTACCCTAAAAATTAACAACTTGTAATTGAATGTGAAATTATTAATTTATTGAACAAACCAAACAGTTCCGGCTTTTAACCCTTGAGAAACAAACATCGCTTTGTCAATATCCTTTGTGAAAACAGCAGCAGCTAATCCGTATTCGGTGTTATTAGCTCTTTCAATAACCTCGGTCATACTGTCGAATTTCAAAATTTGCATAACGGGTCCAAAAATCTAAATTACAAAAAATTTTTAAAAATTTTAAATTTAGCTATTTTCGAACTATTTACTTCTTCTCTAGCAATTCTCATATTATCTTTCACATCTGCAAAAACTGTTGGTTGAATATAATATCCTTTATCGCCTTTTCTTTGCCCGCCACACATAAGTTTCGCTCCTTCTTGTTTCCCACTTTCAATCATACTCAAAATTTTAGTCATCTGTTCTTCATCTACCTAAAAAAATTATAAAATCAACAAAGTTCATATTTCAATAATTGTCAATTTACTTGTGGTCCTTGCTCGTTTTTCAAATCGAAAGGATTTCCCAGAGTTCTATTTTTAGCCCGCTCCACACTAGCTTCAACAAAATCTTTATAAGCAGATGATTCAACGAAAATTCGTGAGCCGGCGCAGCAACATTGACCTTGATTGAAGAATAGTCCAAAATGCGACGTCTCGACTGCTTGCGCCACTTAATTGGAAAAGCAAAAACAAATTAAAATCCGCCTAAATTATATTTGAACTTTCCTAACTATCAGCGTCCTTGAATACAATATTAGGACTTTTCCCTCCTAATTCCAATGTAATTCTTTTTAAATTACTCTGCGCTGCAGCTTGCATCACCAAATGTCCCACCTAAAATTAAATTTAAACGAATTAATTTTTTCTTTTAAATTTAATTAATTAATTGAAATACTTCAGTTGACCCTGTAAAGGCAATTTTATCGACATCAGGGTGACTAGCAATCGCAGCACCAGCTGTAGGTCCATACCCTGGTACGACATTAACGACACCAGGTGGAAACCCAGCTTCACGAATCAGATCACAAACATACAGAGCAGTAAGCGGCGTTTGTTCAGCTGTTTTCATTACTACTGTATTCCCCATTGCCAATGCGGGACCAAGTTTCCATGCTTGCATCAGTAAAGGGAAATTCCACTATAAAACATATAACTTTATAACTCGCAACTATTTCTAAAATTGAGTTTTTTACAGGTATTATTTGACCACAAACTCCGATCGGTTCGTGTCGCGTGTAGGAAAAAAAGTTTCCATCGATCGGAATCGTTTTCCCATGATTTTTATCAGCCCATCCAGCATAATAACGGTAACATTTTATAGATAAATCCAAATCGGCGACGTAAGACATAAAATACGGTTTCCCATTATCGAGGGTTTCCAGTGACTGTTTTAAAAATAATAAGCAAAAGCAGCGTTATGTGTAAATTATATTTTTAGATAAATTATTAAATATTTACAGCAAGGTAAACTCTATCTCTTTCAAGTAAATTGGCCAAATTGTTGAGCAAGTTTCCTCTAGTTGAAGCATTCATCGTTCTCCACGGGGAGCCTAGTTTAAACGCATTTCGTGCAGCTTTTACGGCCAAGTCCACATCCGCTTTTTCGCCTTCTTGAACTTCGCAAATGACTTGCCCTGTACTTGGGTTTATTGTGTTGAATGTTTTTCCTGATATCGATTTGAGCCATTCGTTGTTAATAAAAATCTGCAAATAAAAGGTGCTTTAAGTTAATTTATTTTTTAAAATAATTTTTATTTTACGCCTGTGTGTTTGACAGCTGGGTTTGTGTCTGGTTGTGGTACGTCTGGTTGCGCAGCGCTTGAGAAGTATAAAGCACTTGTTTTCCCATAGTTTCTGGCGGGTATTAAACGCTTGGAAATAATTTGAAACATGTCACAGCGTATCTGATCGAAATTCACAAACTAAATGTAAACAGGAAGAATGAAATTGTTGGTGAGACAACAACTGGCAGCAGGTGCCCTCTATTATTCAAATTTTAATTAACCTTTGTATTTATCACAACGCTGACGTAACAATCTCTCACCTTTTAATAATACGTTGTAAACTCATGATGTCATTAGTTGATCTGAGTCTGCCGCAGTGCATTGTGGGAACGGTTTTGTCTAGTGGTTTTTTGGTAATTTTCAAGCCATCACTCAACATTTCGAGTGGCGCAAATTGAAAAAAGTATGAACGAAAACGGAACAGATCAGTTATCTCCAAGTGTTGAACCAAAAAAGTAAGTAATTGCAACAAAATCCAGTATCATAATGCATATAAATATGTTATAAAAGCTTTTTACATGGCTCGTTTAATAAGCCTAACCATGGTGGCTTGAACCTTGAACTGACAACGATTGTAATTTGTACCTGTATTTAACAGAGAACGATCTCGATCGCGATCTCCCATCAAAGATAGAGAGCGGGATCGTGACCGTGAAAGGGATCGCGATAGAGGAGATAGAGGAGACCGGGAAGGAAGAGATCGGCTTCGGCGAAATCGCAGCGAACGAGACCGGTCGTCCAGAAATAGCAACTCCGATAGAGACAGAAGCCGTGCACCGTCGGATTGCAGAGTTTACGTGGCAAACATTCCGTATGATATGAAATGGCAGGATCTTAAAGACTTATTCAGAGAAAAAGGTAATTTATTCTGTGAATTTTGTTACTATTTTTTATTTTTTAAATTCTTATCTACAGTTGGAGAAGTCGCTTTTGTTGAATTGTTTGATGATCATGATGGAAAACCACGTGGTTGCGGGTTTGTAGTTTTCAAGGTTAAAGTTTAACGTTTTTAAAAATTTATTTTTGAATTTTAGAATCGTGGAATTTAAGGAACAAAATTTGGTTCAGAAAGCGATTGATGAGTTGCATAGATACGATATTCGTGGCCGGCAAATAGTAGTTAAAGAGGTTTGTTTTCACTCAACATATTTTTTTTAAAGAAATTAATTCTATTGCTTATTCTTTAAAGGATTTTGATATCGATCGGGACCGAACCGGTAGACCAGTGCCTCGCTCTGAACGTATGAGTGGAAGCCGAGATAGACGTTCAAGTGGTGGTAACAGTATGAGTAACATGGATCGGATGGGTTCCATGAACATGAATTCCAGTCGGGTGAATACGTTCGGTTTAAGCGCGCAGTTTCTCGAGACTTTGGGAATTACTGGTCCTCTGACGTGCAAAATTTTTGTAGCGAATGTAAGAAATTTTTTTGTAACATTATTCTGGTAGAATTTTTTTTAATTCAAAACATTTTTTTAATAGTTGGATTACAACGTAAATGAACGAAAACTGAGGGAAGTTTTTAAAATATCGGGTCATGTTACGAACGTGGAATTAAAAACAGACAAAGAGGGGAAGAGTAAAGGACATGGAACGGTGGAATTTGAGCATCCTGTCGAGGCTGTACAAGCTATATGTATCCTTGAATTTTTTTAAAATTTTTATTCGTCTTGTGACTAAAAAAAAAAAATTAAATTATTGTTTTTTGGGAAAAGTTTTTTCTTAACAAATTGCAGCTATGTTTAATGGACAAATTTTGTACGACCGGAAAATGAGTGTGCGAATGGTAATTTTTGAATTGACATAAGTTGGAAATTTCCAAGCTTTAAAAGATTAAATTTCTCATCAAACTTTGCCCTTGAAAAATCACGCTATAAGAGAATTCAAAACCAATGTATAAAAACCTTTTTTTATGTATATTTCAGGACAAATACAGTGAAAAAGACGAAGGGAGTCCAATCCCAAGTAAATTACCAAGTGGATTAAAAGGTATTGGAATGGGTTTAGGAGCTGGAGGGCAGCCAATAACAAACGCCGTAAACTTGGGTAATACGAAAAGTAAATAAGATTTTAGTTGAAAATGTTATTTTTATTAGAACTAATTCATTTTTTTTCCAGCTGGTGGCGCTTTTACCAGTGGTCAGTCATTGTCCAACAACATGGCAGGATTGAACATGATGACAAACGCAATGGGCTTGGGACTGGGCGCGGGTGACATGGGCATTTCAGGAGGCGGAGGTAGTGGACTAGGTATGGGCGGCGCAGGAATGGGTCTTGGCTCTTCATTAGCGGGAGCAGGACTCGGAATGGGAGGTGGAATGAATTCCGGTCTCGGTTTAGCCAACAGTGCTGTGCTTAATTCAGGAATGGGTTTAAGTGGGAATGCTAGTGGGGGCGGCAATTCTGGTGGAAATATGGGCTCATTGGCTTCGTCCATGTCCGGTGGTGGAATGATGGGTACTGGAATGAATTCTTTATGTTCGTTGGACGGTGGCTTTGGTGGTGGCAACGCTGGTTCTAGTGGAAATGGTGGCATGGGAGGAATGGGACGTAACGATTTTGATTACATTGATCGAGAGTACCGTCAGTCATCAGATATGTATAGTAGTCGAAGTTCTCGCTTCTCGTCAGATACAGTTTTCATCAAAAATGTAAGGTGAAAAGGTTGGTATGTAATTAATGTAAATAATATGAGTTTTGTTTGCAGTTGCCGAGCAATTTCACATGGCAGACCCTGCGAGAACGTTTTCGGGATGTGGGAGAAGTAAAATACGCTGAAATGAGACAGAAAGGAATTGGTGTGCTTCGATTCGGAAGCGAACGTGAAGCCCAAAGAGCTATGAGTATCCTTTTACTAGAAAATGAAAATATTATTGTGTTATTTGTTCTGGAATACAGTTTTCAATTTGACAGATCAAAATTTCTTGCAAATCATAATCAAAATTTAAAATATATTTGTCAGTTTTTTTTTTAAAAAAACGCCTGGTCTAGGGACGACTGGCCACTTTGCGCTGCATTTGAACATATACCTTAACTGATGCGGTTTCTCTGGCTCAAACATCCACTTTCGCTTTGTTTATTGTGCAAAAGTGGTTGTGAACTGGTCTGTTTAGAGCTGCGCCAGGTGGCTATAGTTGTCCTTTAATCGGGCATCAACGCAATTTTTTTTTAAATGAAATTGGGGGTTCTTTTTAAAGACGGTTTTTGTTTGTCAAACAAGGCTGCAGATCAGATTGATTTGTTTTCTTTAATTAAGATTTTCAGATTTGATGGATGGAGCGCGCGTGGATGGTCGTATAATTGAAGCGCAGCTGCAGTAGTTTAAAAATTCGGTTCTGTTGGAAGTGATGAAGGGATTGTTTTTCCGTTCTTTGATTTCGTCATCGTGTCATTTGTCACTTTATAATCACGTGGCCGGAAAAAAAAAAATCGACATTTTTTTCTCGACGTTCCGTTAGATTTGTGTTACGAAGGGATTAATCCTCTCCACTTCGCGGACCCCAATCATCATCGTCATCGTTAATAATCGTCGTTTTCCTGATCTTTTTGTTTCATTTTTATCATTTTAAATTTTTTGTTTCAGTTTTTTAAAATTTTTTTGTTTAAATATTCAGCCATTTCATGTGAATGGTCGACGTCTGAGTGATGATGACTTATTTAGTAGATTTTAGGACTTTTATTCTCGTCTACATTGAAAAGCACGTCGTTTAATTAGATTAAATGCAATCCGTAATTTAAATAATTTCGTTTTAAGGGTTTCATTAATTATTTTTTTGTTTTAAATATTTTTTGATTTTGTTTTTTAAATTTCTCTTTGCTCATATTGTCATTAGTTTGTCTCAGCCAAGTGTCACACTTCATGATTCTGGTGAATTTGGCTTTCATTTTGGATTTCTTTGTATCTTGTTCAATTTTTGTTCACAATTGTTGATAACTTTTGTATGGATGGCAAATTTTCCATCGCAGATTTATTTTGTTTTCCCTCTTCTCAAATATTTTTTTTAACTAGGAATTTGGTTCGTTCAATAAACATGTCTTGGAAGTAGTTTTCATGGTTTACTTTGTTTTTTGACTCCAATGGGAACAAAGCTCCATTGAATGTCTTATATTTTTATTAAACGATATTAAAATAAAGTACAACGATTGATAATCATTTCAAATTAGGGTTTTTTAAAATAAAGTATTTCGATTATTGGTCAGTAGTTGTCTAAATGGTTTGTTTGGTACTCAAAAATTTATGAAAAACGAAACGTAGGCTAGCGTAAAAGGTAAGTATAATTTCATTTTTCAGTCGAAACGAACAAAAATTTAGGCTTTGTAATTTGTTGAATGAATTTTATTTTGTGAAATGAATTGGAAAATTTTGTATAAATTTGTAATTTTAATAAATGCAACATGCAAATGAGTGACCTTGTCCTCGTTTCACGTATTTTATTTGATTATAGAATACCGGCTATGAAGTGAAGTGGACTATGCCATAAAAATTACGTCATCAGGTTATCGCTGTTATTAAATTGTAGTTCTGCTCTCTCATTTCAGATAGTTGCTCTGCAGGTGGAAGTTGCAAAAATGTCTCAGCTAGAGGAATTAGAAATTGTTAACAAAGTAATGAGAGTCGAAACATTGAAAAATGCAACTGAAAGTATTAGTAGAATTTATTTAAACGTTAAATCGAGTAATGGCATTATAACGTTTTGGTTTACAACGGCTGAAAAGGGTTGCGTTTTGGTTTACGATGGGGTGAAGCCTATTATACGGGTTTTTGATGCACCAAGTAAGTTTTAATTTTATTTATATTCGGAAAGATGATTAATTTTTAATTTTTTTAGTAAAAATGGCAGATTCCTGTGCGTGTTCGTTATTCGATACGGTTCAACAAAATGTTTTTCCGGTTTTGGAAGTTCCTGTTGAAGTATAAATTTTTATAGATAAGGTGAAACGACAAATTTAATTAAATCTTTTCTAGACTCTAAAATCTGGTGGCCAGCGCTTACTTAATTCGTCATTAGGCCAATTTATTTTATCGAGTGCCGATATTGGATTACGTTTAGCTGAAAATACCGTCACTTTATTGCCAGGAATTTCGGTTGTTTTAAAAATTATAAATACAATTGCAATTAAAATTTAATGGCCTGTTTCGCATGCCGTTTAGGTAACCGGTGAGAATATTAGTGATAACGGCGATGGTAAAAGTGTTAATAATGATAGTGGCATGTTTGAACCGATAAAAAAGATATATGGTATTGCAATGACCCCCGTGAAAATGACAGTGAGTTGATAAAGTTATAAAATAAAAAAATTAAGATTATAAGTTTTTTATTTTTTTTTAGGGAAAACTGATACACGCAAGTAGGGGAATTATTGAACAGTATAAAAAGCCAAACACTGAATTTAAAGTAAGAAGTCTTCGAATTTTTTACTTTTTTGAAGCTTTGAATTGAAGATTTATTTCCTTAGACAAGCCCTAGCACTGAATCGAAAAGGATTGGTTTAATCGCCCGTCTTGTCCGTCTTCCTGTACGGGGATTTCATTTTATAGGAATGCTTGCTGAAAAAAGGTCTATTTTGTATCGTCAAAAATCCTACGAGACTGGTAAATAAGAATACGGTAGCCCAGTAGGCGCAAACCGTTTGAACGTACTAGACTATTATCTTCATGTGAATAACTTTTACATTTTATTTCAGAAGTTAGTGCTGAGAAAAGCGTCGAACAAATAGAATCGGTTGAGAAAGAGTGGCAAGTTTTAGATGCCGACGATCATCTAGAACCGGAAGTAATGTTTAGTCCCTCTTTAGACAAAATTGTAATTGGTGTTTTTATTACTTATTGGCTGTAAATTTAGAAGAAACCATTCTCTCATTGCTATTCTCTTATCAAATTTTAACCACCACTTTCAATTTACTTGAATACCCTTTCAAACATTTAAATACTGAGATCACAATGCGTTTAATTTTGATTTCATAGAGCGAGGAAAGTAGCGACGAAGAGAGCGCTGTATCGCAACCAGCGCCACCGTCGGCACCTATTGAAACTATTCCCCCACCACAACCACCTCAGGTAAAACGAAAATTAACTCCGTACGCTAAACCAAACATAGTGAAACCAATTAAACCGCTTGGTAAAACCAGTAAAACTAACCCTAAAGTCGTGAAAGAAACTGCTTTGGTTAATAAGCAGAGGAAAACTACAATAGTGCAAACTGCTCCGTTAGATATAAAACGAGTAACGAGTCCGCCAAGGTGATAAATACATTTAAATTTAATTTGTAACTTTACGGTTATTTGATTTGAGATATTAATAGTTCTAGAAATGTACGAGAAACTCGTAAATCTACAGGAGCAGCTAAGCCAAGGGTATGAGTTAACTTTATATGGCTTGGCTTTAAAGAATCGTTGGCTGTGTGTTTCTGCTTTTGTATTCATGTTAATTTGTGGAAAGAATCCAATAATAATTTTATTTTCAGGTTTCGTCTGAATGAACAGCTATCTGAATAATTATTTTATATTAAATTTCCTGAATGTAATATATATTTATAGTTCATTTAATTATTTTTGTAAAATTATTGCATAATATGTAAATGTCATAAAAAAATATAAATTTTTACTAATTAAAATATACACTTTAGCATTTTCATATTTCCTGACGACATTTAGCTTATCTCAACTCATTCGTAAGAAACTCATTATGGATGTAAAATTATGATATTTATTACATCAAAGTTCATTTTGTGATTATGGGAAACTTATCAATCGTTACAATACAGTGGGCGCGCTTAATCATCACCACATTACGTTACGAATGCCAACACGATAAATTTGCTGTGAGGGTATCAGAACCAAATAGAAAGTTGATTTTCTTGTGGTATCAGCTAGGTTACCTATCTTACGATCAGCCTGCACTTAATGGTTGCATCGGTTTCCCTTCAAATAGTTATACCGAATGGTTCTCCAGGTCGTTTAGCCTGATGGTTTTGCAGTTTAGCACAGATAGCAATGTTGTTGAGCCCACTTTTTCAGCCTTTAATTAAAACGAGCTGGTTTATTAAAATGATTAAAAATTGAAATCTTAAAAAAATGCTTGCAAAAAATAAATCAAATTTCTACTTTTTTGCCACGTTTTTGTCTAATTACAAATGCGTTAAAAGGTTTCAGTATTTGCCAATAGATGTCGCTATATTTCTTTAAAAATTAAAATGGCACCATCCAGATGACTAATTGCAAGAATTTACTTCTACTCCAATTGACCAACTAAACCGTGTAGTAAACATGATCTTGTAATGAGTAAGCGGTTATTTCCAAAAAAGGGATCGAAACGTTTACAGACAACTGTCTTCAATTCAGACACATATGAGTACAGCAGCTGTGAACGAAGAGCCGGAAAAAATATAAACTCAGGTGTTGTTTACTTTTTCAATGGACCCGACAACGACGATGACAACGAATATTACCTGGAACAAGATGAAACTGTACAAGAAAACAACACACCGGAAAGTAACAAATACTCGTACATCGAAAAAGAAATTGAAGCTGTCGACTCCCTCGCAAATTTAGCTTTACGATATGGATGCTCAGTAAGTAATTTTTATTTACTAAATCTTTGAATTCTAAAATAATATTTCTCTTTTTTAGGTTGCGGAATTAAAACGGCTTAATAAGATATTTTACGACAGAGAAATCCACGCTTTGGAGAAGATTAAAATCCCTACAAAACCGTTTAGTATTTTAACTGAGATCAAAGAAAAAGACGAAGAATCGATTGACTCGGGTCATAGTTCCCCAATTAAAGAAACTCGCACATTAAGTATCAGGTCGAATTTATTATCGCCGCAAGGATCGAAAAATGCATTTTTACAACATATGGATGAAGATTTGGAACGAATTCGTCGTTCGGCTCAAAGTTACAGAACATCATCTTCCCTAGAAGAAATCACTCAGGAATTGACTTGTAAACGGTTTCACCCGTTGAGCGAACAGTTGAAGAGAAATCAAGAACGGTTTCAGTTTTCCCTTTTTGTCGCTGGAGCGCTGATTGTATTCCTTATATTCATTCCTTTGCTTATTTTGATATTATTTTTAAGATGGAAGGAATGAATGTGCCTTGTCAAGATCATGTTGCAATTCGATTTTTAAATTCTGTAATTTCTGTGATTTTTTTTTTGAAAAAAAAATTTAAACTCATTTTTATATTTTGCACAATAATATTTTTAATTTTGATTTTAGTACGTTGGTCCATCGTCTAAATTATCATCTTCGTCATCTAAATATCCCTCTCCGTTATCGAAATAAGATGTGGCATAATCGGTACCCTGAAAAGAAAAAAAATTGAATTTTTGTTGGTGTAAAATTCAATTAATTTAAATACTTCTTCCTGAATTTCTTCGTCATAGTCATCGTCTTCGCCTATCTCATCCTCTAATTCATCTTTTTCTTTCTCTTCTTCATCATCTGTGTCACGTGTTTCTTTTTGTTCCAACAACTGTGAAATTTACATTTAATTAAAAGAATTTTTCATTTTGGCAAAACTCAAACCTGCAATTTTTCTTCAATATTAATACTTTTAGGTTCTAAATTTATTTTTTTTATTTTTACAATTTTCTTTAATTTCTTTTTTCTAATATTTTTTAATTCCTTGGGAAACCTTGCCATATCTGTAAAAGATACGTTTATTTTCTGTATTTTAAAATTACATCTTTTCATACCCAATCGACTCAGTAAATTGCCAGTACACTTCTCCTGGAAATCGTCCATATATTTATCTGACAGACTCTTCGTTACAGGTGGTTTAATGAAAACATCTGAATTACTTAATCGTGTTCTTAAAGACTGTTTAATTCGTAATAGTGTTGCAATGTCATTATCGAAAGGTAATGGCCTATTTACTAATGGTGGGAATAATGGTGGTGGCTGTAAAACAGGAGCTGGGTTTTCACCTCGTGCAAAACCAAATTTGTCGGCATTAATTCCTGAATTCCCTCTCCCGCGTCCTCGACCACCACGCGACATATTCAATAAAGTTTACAGGAAAACACATCAACAAGACTGCCCAATGTCAATAAGGAGGCTGCCATGTTGGATGACGTCATTTATTGATCACGACCGGTCGTCGCACTCATCTCGCTACCGGCAACCATTTTGTGTATGTATGTTTGGTTCGTGTTGTTTTTATTGAAAACGTGTTTGATTTATTAGGAGCAACGCAATTAATGCATTAAAAAAATAGAGGAAATATGAAATTATAAGTCAATTTTTGGCGAAATCGCAACACTTTTCAGTCGTTTCGTCGTTTATAAAAAAATTTCAATCGCCAAATCATGGACGACGAAACGGTCGCACGACTCGAAGATGCAAACGTTGAAGAAACGAATAAATTGCTGAAAGAATTTAATGACTTGGTAATGAGAAAATTAAAAAAACCATGCACTTTATTAATTTTATTTAATTTTTGCAGAAAGGACAGACGTTCACGTTCACCGAATTCGATGCGAGTCGTCGTCGTCGCGTTTGGCAAATTTTATTTAAGACATTATCTGACCCAACTTTTAGTCGTTGTCACATTCGTTGTTTGGAAACCGTTCGTATTTTGAGTCGCGATAAAACTGGATTGAATGATGTAATAAGTCGTGACATGATTGATTTAATGCTGACACTTGCCGGCCTCGTTGTCGAAGACGACACATTAAAACACACAAATTCGCAAGATGATTGTAAATTGATGTTGGAAGCACAGAAATGTTTGTGTAATCTTATTTATCAGTGTACAACCGCTCAACGAATGTGCTGGTATTTGTTTAAAATTACACTTCGTAAATTTAAGAAAAACTAAGATTTTTTTTTTAATTTAAATTTTTTAGTAACAGCGGGTGCATCGAAGGCATCATGATGAGACTTAAAACATATAGAGACCCCGATTTAGCATACTCAGTCAAAGTAAATTTACTAAGTTATTTTAAAGTTGTCAAATGCTAAAGATATTTTTATATATTTTCTAGTTTTTCGACATGCGGATGCTTTTTCTGTTGACAGCATTATGTAGCGATATGAGGCCGAAACTGCGTAACGAGTTACACGGTCTTACGTATTTAATGGAGGTGTTGGATTTGATTTTAAAAACAAGTGCCGAACGCAACTACAACGATGCACGTTCATGTAATCGGCCTCGCGGCGCGTCAGACGTACCGTATTTGAATGATGAGGAGGCTGATTTGGCTTGTGAAGTGTTGAAAACTCTTTTCAACTTGACCATTCATGTGGACAAGAATTTAGATGAAGTAAAAATTGATTTTCGTATTCCGATATATTTTTTTTACGTGCAGTAAAGATTGTCACGTCCCCATGTACTTAGACGCGACCACTAACATCTGGGTCCCCCTCACGGTGGCAGGCGCGTAAACTGTACGGGGAAATCACTTAGCAAAATTCCAATTCTGCACCAAAAAAGTGAATTTGTATAAAATAATTTAAAGTAAATCAAATGACAACTTGCTGCGCAAGCATGTAACATAATTCATTTTATTGAAATTTATTTTTTTATCTGTATTTAAGGAAGATGAAGTGCACTTTGATCGCCTGGTCTCCATTCTGCACGACATTCTTGTCTGTCCGACCCAAACCAAAGAGAAACGTGAAGAAGTTCAAAATCACACCATTAATTTGCTAACAAATATGCCCCCTGTTTGTTACGAAAAACTTTTAACACCACTTATTGATGGCGCAGTTGGTGGTTATGATAATAAAGACGTTGAATACGACGGTCAAAACATGGAAGCGACTGTTATTCTTTTGGATTTTCTTGAACGTCGATTGGATAAGGTTATAATCCCAATAAAAACATTAAAATTTATTAACAGCATCTTATTTATACCAGCCTTCTGGAAGCCTACAAGAAGGCCTTTCACCAATTCTTACATGTTTATGTGAAGGCGCTCGTGCTATTCGAGTAATTCGCAAGTTCCTCCGTCTCCGGGTGTTGCCGCCACTTCGAGATGTTTACAATCGACCCGAACAAGGGGAGACGTTGAGAAATAAATTATGTCGTCTCCTGACATCACCAATCACTGAAGTTAAAGATTTAGTAGCTGATTTCTTATTTATTTTGTGTAAAGAGAGTGGTTAGTTTATTGTAATACCAAAATGGTATGAATAATTCTTGACATTTTGATTTATTGTTTTTATAGTAGCAAGATTGATCAAATATACTGGATATGGTAATGCAGCAGGACTGCTTGCCAACCGTGGTTTAATGTTAGGCGGCAAAGGAAAAGGAAATTATTCAAGTGAATCTGATGATAGCGACACGGAAGAATATCGTGAAGCAAGAGATAGGTATTACATAATCTGTAATAAGATAATTAATTTTATAACTTATTCATAATCTTTATTTTTAGAATTAATCCTGTTATTGGTTGTTACGAAGAACCCAGACCTGATCCAATGGCTGGTATGAGTGAGGAACAGAAAGAGTATGAAGCAATCCAATTGGTTAATATGATGGATAAACTTTCCAGGTTCAATAAATTCTGTGTAAATAAATTAGTATTATATTAATAAATTTTTTTTACCGATTTAGAGATGGAATGATTCAGCCAATGCGTGTTGGTGATGATGGGAAGCCGCACCCGGTTGACATTTTAGAGTTACGGGGGGATATAACAAAGTACGAATCTGATTCTGATTCAGATTAATTAAATATTTGACATTCTGTTTGTTATTGATTTTCCATTTTGTCCATTTTATTTATAAAAGACGCCGATAATCATTGTATACAAATATAATTTTGTATAATTTTGTTTATTTTTCTTCTCTATTTATACGAGATAATTACTTAATAGAAAAGATAGGATTTTTGAGCAACTAAAAGAAATTTTATTACTAAATAAAAGTTTGAAAAATTAATATTATAATAGGAAATTAAATTTGTTGGTGCTAAAGGCTTTACTCTATAAAAGAATCGATCTTTGATAAAAATTGTGAATTTAATATTAACTGTGAAAAGTTTTAAATTATTTTGTAGTAGAATGAGTTTATTTGATTTTAATGTTAAATTTTTGTTTGAAAAATATTTTGTATTAGATTCTTTAGAATTTGTAATTATTTGTGATGTGTTATTTTTCACGTGTATATTTTCACATAGTCATTTTAAAAAACGCCAAATTTATTGACATTTCCGGCTAATTAGGCCTTTTACCTTTATTCCAGTTTCTTTGTAAACCAAATATTTCTATTAAAAAAATTCTTTACGATTTGTGAAAATTTATGTAATTTAATAAACAACCCAAACCGGAAGTTAGCCATTAGGAAGTTGTTGACGCGGTTGTTAAGGCAACGACTCTATTCTGCAGAGAAGACGCGCGCTGTTTGTCGTTATCATTTTTCTTGAATTTCCTATCACGTTCATCTTGCGTGGGCTCAGACAGCAATCTACGTGCCAAGCAGGTGAATTTTATATTATAATGTCATATATTTGTTTAATCATTACCGAGATGGTCGCCAAACAACTCAGTATCGGTTTCTGTAAAGTTTTAATTTTTTTTAAATCCTTTTTATTCTCATCTATGGAACGTTCGAATATTTTATAGATAAATGGACGGCGAAAAATCACTCAACTTGGATTTAGACGTAGATCCAATATCAAGTAAAAGAGTTGCCGCAAATGACGATGGAGATTTAATAGATTTGCAAGTGAAAAAACCGCGGCGTGGTGAAGGAAATTCTCGGGACTTGGTCGTAGTTGAATTAGACCAAGACTCGAAAGAAAATCAACCGGATTACTTTGAATTTATTAAAACAACAACCGCAGATGAATTCAATCAAGCGATAGCTGGTGGAATTCAGAGTAAAACTTCACCGGGGACAAATACTTCATCAAATGACAGGTACATAACCATAAAACACTTTTTAAGCAAAACAAATCTTTACTTGTTATTCAGTGATCGAGATTTGAGCGACGCCCAGCAATACTTTATCGCCGTTGACGCACGCACAGTTGCAACGCTCCAAGCAGGTGCCGAATACACTTTGGTTCCTATCGACCAAAACGGTAAAGACACGCCAGAAGAAGAGCGCGATTCGAATTTCGACGAAGACGGATGTCGCATGTGGAATGAAAACGACGAACCCCTTAAAGAAAATGATCGACCGCAACAACTTCTAATACAAACAATGCGACCGATCAGCAGTAACCAATCGTCACCGCAAATATTTTGTCACGATGTAAAATAAAGTGAATTCGAAATTTTAATAAAACTAAATATTCAACTTTCGGTTTATTTCTAGGACGGAAGTGGCGGTCAGGGATCGGATACTGAAGGACTCGAAACTCCCAGTAGTGTTTATTCGAATGTAGATGAAACTATATCCCCGACAAGAAAAACCCGTCAAACGAATAATCGCGCCCAAAATTTGGTTCGTGCATCGACTGTTAAATTCGATACGTCGAATCGATTTCAAAATCCGAATACGAATTCACCAACTACATTTCCCGTACTTCCTCAACCTCATATTATGTACAATGTCCCGGGTCCATCCCATCATCCAAGTCCGTCAACTCCTTTTGGTTTTGCTGGACATCGTGTCCATCTTCCTCCTCCTGGTTCTTCTTGGCATACTTCTCCTTACACTCAAGTGATTTAATTTTATTAGTGAAATTACGCAATGGTATTTTTATGTTATAAATTTTTGTTATAAATATTTAAAGATATAAATCGTATTCTTACGTAATCTTAGTGCTATCTAGAAACCTAGCGATCGCACCAAACACGCGACTGCTGTTTGTCTAATAAAAGCTTTGTTGAGCTACAGAGAAAAGCAACTTCAGCGACTGCTATGGTGTGGAGGAGTAACATATTAGATTCATACTATCTATAACAAGTCAGACTTTCCTTAAATATTTGAAGAGTTTAATTGAAAGAAAGCAGAGTCTGGCAGCCATTCGCATTATTCTTAAATACTCGCACTTATCATATATGTCTGCTTTTATAATTAACGTAAGAGCAGCCAATCAATACGACAAATCTTTTATAATTATAATCATTACTTAGATTTATAACATAACAAAAGGCTGTGGGAACTCATATTTATACATATTAATAATAATCATAATTTCAAAATTTTTATTTTGTTTAGAATTTTTCGCCCCATCAAAACCAGAATTTCGTTCCGAGTCAAACAATCACGTCAACGTCAGCTATGAATTTGAATAGCAGTGGTGAAGAACAAGAGAATGTCTCACCTGAATACTCTCGGTTTGTGATTTGGTGAAGTTTTTCTAGAGGAAATTGACAATTATTTTGTTGTTTTTTAGGGTTGCTCAAAGCACGTCAGGCGGAGGCGAAGGAAATTTGTTTCCTATTTCTGCCATTCAACGCACTACCAACATGGCTCAGATTTTGGGGCCTTTGGACAATATGCAGTATTTTCCAATACCGTATACAGGAAGAGAGAATCATAATGAGAAAGAGCGTAAGAGGAGGTGATTGAGAAAGATTTTTTTTTTTTTACATTTTTGACCGGAGATGATGTGTTCGTGGTTTTGAAAAAAAAATGTTCCTGCTATGTTTTCTCCGTACCGGAAATTCGATTCCGAGAAATATCAGACGGATGTAGTCGATATATTTTATAGGCGATTTTAATTATTTTTTAATTTTAAGGAGTCGAATTAAAAATGCCTGTTCACTATTGCGAGATTTGGTACCGGGGTTGAGTGAGAAAACCGATAAGGCGACTGTATTCGAGTATACCGTTCAGTATTTGCTGCATCTTAAGAGACATGTGGGTAAACAGTTTGACAAGGTGTGTATTAAGGAGTTGTATTCAGTCACGTATTAATGTTTACGAGTTTGTTGACAGGAATTCATGGAAAAGTACACTCCTTATTGAATCGGTTCCTACTTGACCTCATTTCAAGATTTTTAGTTTTGGCTGTTTATTTTAAAAAAAAAAACATTTATTTTAACTTGTTATTGAAACAAAACACTTTTTCATTTATTTACTACTTTATAAAAAAATCTTTTAAGTATTTAAAAGAGAAACAATTTTAAGCATGTAAGTTAAATTTTTAAAAAATGTTACTTTTATTGCGTCACCAAAATAAAATAATTTACGAAACATTTTTTTGACCTAGTTTCCTTCCCAAGCCCAAAAATGTGTTCCTCCCTGTCCACCCTAAAATGACATCATCGTAGTCGTTGACCTCTTCTCTTGCGTAATCTATTGCTACATACACTAAATCTTTAATTATTATATCGTTCGAGTGGTTTAAAGTTCTTTTACTGATTGAGAGTTAACGTCGCGAAATAATGCATTGAACAAGATTAATTGGATTTTTGAGATAAAACTCAATTTTATATTACCAAAAAAAAAAAAACATCATAATAACCAAAGTTCAAAAACCCACCACTAGTCTACACGTCAACCAATCAGAACACCGAATCCCATTTGCGTCATTGGTGACGTTCTCAATGTATGTGATCCGGAGAATTAGGCGTTTCGAGGTCAGAAAGAGGGCAAGTCGTAGCCAGAGATGTTATACAACGGAGGACAGATTTTAAACGATCAAGTAAGTTGATTTCAGATACTAGATTCGTTAAAGGAACATAGATACTAAGGGTATAAGACAGTCAATACCTGGGGAATAGCAAGGATCAGTGTTGACAAGTGACCTTGGCTTGGGTTGTAGTTGTTGACTGGGGTGGGGCCGCCATTTACAAAACAAGTTACCCAAACACTTGAAATGTAACTCGGAATTGTATTTCACGATTTTATTAAGATTCCGAAGTCTTGTTTGATTTAAAAGAAACGAAAATTTTAATTCGTAAAAATCTACGACGAATTCGCACCTGTTGCTTTGGCGCATTGATACGGCAATTAAATCTGTAAAAGTACCTTCAAGGATGATTTAAGTGAATAACAACTATTTAATTGGCTGTTAAGTTCTAGATATTCACGTTTACAAGTGTTCGATATTAAAAAAGTCAGGGGGAAATAAGTTTTAATGAAATTTTATAGGGGGATTTTATGGTCGCTCGAACCGAATTACTCAGTCACGATTTGGAATGTTGCTCGACAGGCCGTGTCACATAATCGGAAAAACTAGATCCCTCCGCCAATTTTTTTTTTTTTCGCACAACGTAATTTTTTTAACTGATCTTATTTTTTTTTAAAAATTACAGATGCCACAATTGGTTCCAATGAGTTACAAAGATTCAAGCCCTGATTACAACCCATGTGACGACGGGCAGGTCCCGTCACCAAGCCACGCATTTTCCCCTGGTTTAATTATGGAAATCCCAGATTTCAGCGCGTTCGCAGCAGCAGACGAATTGTATGCCAAAATTTCATCCTCTCTTTCACCAATCGCACAACCAAATTCCCCATCAACCGATCAAGCGACTCTCTATGAACTACAACCGTCTTTAAGACCGATCAAAAAAGAACCTACATTAGACACAACTTGTCCACATTCAACGGAGATGAATCGTCACTTTCAACCGGTAGCGATTAAAATTGAAGACGCACAAGTTCCCGAGTTGTCCATGGAGCAAATTCAATCACTCGCTATGCAAGAAGTGCATAGAGATATACATGAAGCTTGTGATGCACTCAACATTTCTCCAGGTAAATTTTTTATTTTTTTTAGTACTAACCTTTTAAAAAATTGATAAGAATCTCTTCTTCCTGTGGTCTAATTGTTCCGAGCCGATGACGCAAGTTGGTCTCGGGTCGGTGAAACCCTTGACCTAAAAAATAAAAAAAAAAGCGCAAACCGGTTTTTCCACTACCTGAGTCATTGAAACCTGCTTGTTTGGATTGTTTAAGAGATCTAAATCTAATTTCTCGCTTTGAATTGCCTTGAATTCGAAGGGGGAAAGAGAAAAGAAAAATTCCACCCTAAGCGCGCACAAAAAACGAAATTAATTAAAATCGTTCCTTGAATTCCAAACATGACCTCTAAAGAAACCTTTTATTTCTTCTTCAAATAAAAAGATCCGAGTTTCTGGAGTGTGGAAGACGTGCAATCTTGGCTTCGATGGACACTTCAGCAATACGGTCTCCCGATGATTGCGCTCGAGTATTTTCACATGGATGGGTCGACACTGTGTTCACTTAACGAAAATGATTTCCACCAGCGAGCGCCACCGTGCGGCGACATTCTGTACGCACAGTTGGACATATGGCGCACTGCCGCTGCACAACTGGCTGCTTCTACTACACGATTTGGGCTTGATCACAACTCTTTTCGACATGAAGAGAGCGTTGCTGATATAACGGCCTATATTCAGTGGACACAGAGTCCCGATGTTGTCACATCTCCATCACGAGATGTCGCTCCATCATCGGGCGCTCCTAGCCCTAACCCCCATCATAGCGATTATTCAAGCAGTGAGGGCTTATTAAGTGATGGTGAGTTACTTACTACATTTTTCGTAATTAGACAAGTTTTTAACAAATTTTTGATTTCAGATGATAATAACAGTGAAGGGGATACGATTGAGATGGAGAAAAGCGAGAGAAGTGGAACAAATGCTTCAACAACGACACATTCGCACATTCATTTATGGCAATTTCTTAAAGAGTTGTTGATGCAACCACAAGTTTATGGTAGTTGCATTCGTTGGTTAGATCGTACCAAAGGAGTTTTCAAGATCGAAGATTCGGTTAGAGTTGCGCGATTGTGGGGACGTAGAAAGAATCGACCTGCAATGAATTACGACAAGTTGTCTCGCTCGATCCGACAGTACTACAAAAAGGGTATCATGAAGAAGACTGAACGCTCTCAGCGTCTCGTCTATCAATTCTGCCACCCTTATTGTTTGTAAAAACGGAGAGAAGACCAGGGAAAATGGTGCGTTTTCATAAAGTAGCTGGTTCTACAGAAATTGTCACCAGGGGGCTTTGCGGTAAGGCGGTCCCTGTTTCCCGTTACTTAAGACGACTCTATGACCACATTTTCAATTTTACGGCTGGTTCCGAAACTTGCCTTTGTGGTCACGGTTGTTCGTTCGGTCGATTTTCGTTTGTCAAAGTCGCTGAAATTTTTTCTTTTGCCTGTTTGTTGGGTGTCGTTTGCATGTTTGCATCTCGAAGTAATCGAGCTGCGCATGCCTGGTGACATTTGCATCAACTTAGCTCCTGTTTTTGTTAAAGTGGTTGAGATTTGTTGCTGCAATTGTGATTTGAAACGACTTAACACCAGCATTTTAAGTGGCAAACTTTCAACCCCGTATATCAATGATATAAGGAAATGTATGTTCTAAGAACACGTTTACATATCGAGAGTGAAACCTTATGTGAGGGAGTAACTCTTAACATATATTCAATTTTTATATTTCGTAGTTTAAAATTGAGATTTTAGTTAGAGATTCTTTTTTCTGAAAGGTTATTTACGTACTTAATAATCACTTGTAATAAAAGAATATACTTAAATGTTTATTAGTAAGTTTTATTTTCTAAGTGCCGATATTATAGTATGAATGTTGGTGCTTTTAATTGGATAGAATTTATATTACTGAATGTGATGATTGTGTTACACCTTTTGTATATTTTAGTGTAACGGTAATTGCTTGGGAATTATGGTTATATTATGTAACTAGAGATTTATAACTTGCAAGTTTGAAAATAAATTCTATTGAAATGGAAGTTGTTTTTGTTGTCTCTGGGTTAAGTTACTGGGTAATGAATACATGGACTTTGGTTTATTGAGCTTGATGAAATTTTGGACGCGTGGATTTTGTATTTTTGGACTCATTTGTTGATCTCAGCGACAACCTTATCTTGAATTACTAGGAATTACGGGTTACGTAAGCGGAAATAATTGGAAATGTTTTGGGTTTATTTCGTGGAATTTACGGAAAACTTATACAATTTGATTTGAACTTTTGATAATTAGAGAAAAAGTATTTTAAACAAATGAAAATAATAATTTTAGTATATGTAAGAAAATAAAATTGAAGATTTTATGTGAGTTAATTTACATAATTTTTAATGTTTTTGTTTAAAATAAAGAAATAAAGGTTGTCTCATTTTATAAATAGGGTATAATTTATTTCGTATTGTGCAATTCCATTTTGGGGCCTAAGCAAGCATTGGTTGCGTTTCCTCATTATTCACCTCCTGGTCATTTGTATTGGCTTCAGGTTCAGGTTCGGGTTCGGGTACTATTTCTGCCAAATTAGAGAACTTTGTCATGACGGTGAGTGAATTTTTTTAATGTGAGGAGTAAAGAAGAGAAGAAAGACAAAAGGCAGCAAGTGTGAATCTTATCTCCCGAGAAGTTATGTTTTATCACTTTTATGATAAGGTAATTACACAATTTTATCCCAATTTCATATCTTTTTCTAAAAAAAAAATCCATTTACAAACCGTGCCAAGCGTGATTAGTCAGCAAGCGCTTCTAAAAGATAAACAAAAGCCAAACCAAAAAAGTAAATTTTTTAACTACGTTAGAAGGAAATCTAAACACGCCAAAAACAGTTTAACACATGCACAAACATACAATAAATATTGTATTTTGTTGCTTTATAAAATATTATCTAAGCCTTTTAATATCATTCCTTTAACGCAATTGAACGCAATAAAAGAAAACAGAAAATGTTAAAAAAAAAAATATTGTGCTTTCTACACTGATAAATAAACGGAGACAAAAAAGATTGAAATGCTGAGCTTATTAAACACAATGTTTGAGATAAATCAATATCAATTAATGAAAATTTAAAAAATATAATAATAATTTTAATATCTTATCCCTGCCCACCCTTATCGCTTTGAAGCTGTCCGAAGAAATGTACCATTTTTAGACGTTGGCACAGCTGGATTTGACGTATTACTAGTTCCCATTTTCGGTACAATTCTGAATAAATGGATATTTAAATGGCCGCAGATTTGAGTACATACGACTGTGCAGTATCTGATTAAGTCGAATGTGCTCCATATCTAAAAGACAAAAAATTATTTACATTGTGAAACTCTCAATTGTATTAAACAGTAGGGAGTTTGCGCAATTTGACTTGTCCTTACACTTATACCCCTATACTTAAGCCTATGACGATTTACGGGATGGGCAGAAAACGAATCTTCGGTTCTGCGCATCCCTTAAATCGTTATAAGCTTAGGTATAGGTATAAGTGTAGGTATAAGTTAAGTTCCGCAAATTGACTTACAAAGCTTATTTTACAACTTATAACTTACTCTCAGAATATATATAAACTTGTATTCACATTGCAAAACGCAATACAAGAAGGTGGTGTCTTTGTAGCCAATTACAAAATATTACTCAATGTAACTTCTGTATAATTCTAGTGTGAACATCAACCTTTAAAATCAAAGATTTGGGTTCTACTTATCCAAGGCAAGTATGTAAGTTACAGGGTAAGCTTTTCCGACAATAGGCAATTTGCAATAATTGACTTACAAAGCTTACATAATAAACTTACAAATTTATGATGGGTAAAACAACTGTTTAAGATATTCTGCGTATCTCGTTCAAGATTAAAGCTTATAACCGAAAAGTTCTGTAAGTCCTTTTGCGCAAACTCCGTATTATACTCACCAAGCATAACCAGAGTACAATATATTCACTAAATGCCGTATTGAAGTACTGATTAAGGAAGAGCATTCCCGGACCAATAAGAACAGAATCAAGATAATCCATTTCGCTTTTAGTCATATGTGCAACCTGAATAAACGAGGAAATAAGATATAAATCTCAATACGTTCAATGAATTCACATTGTAAACGCATTTTCCTTTATTCACGCACAAGGTCGTGAAAATCATGAAACTCACCACTAAACGATTTGTTACTTTGGCAGCCACCAAACCAAATGCTAATATATAAAGACAAGGATGATTTTCGTAGATTTGACTAATTGATTTGCGGTAAATGATGAACGCGGGTACAACGACCAGACTAAAGGGGATGAATGGAGATAAAACGCTCGTTCCCTAAATGAGAAAATAAATTATTGTAAATTTAATTCAAAAAGAATTTAACTTAAAAAAAAAATTCAAGCAACAGAAACATTAGTTGCTACATGCAACTAGCAAGCATTTAAATATTTAAAATAAACCGGTGGTGTTTAAATAAAGCAACTTACAGCCACAGTAGAACCATTTCTGCCGACACCACCAGTAAAGATGACAGAGAAGTTGGAATAGCAAAGTACGCTTGCAAATGAACAAACCAACAAGACGAGACACAATTTCCATTGAATTAGTAATATGGGCATCTGTTAATTATAGCAATCACCAGGCAAAATTTTTATTAGTGCTAATTTTAAAAAAAGCAAAGTTTTGCGTGCTATTCAAAAATCCCCGCGAAGTTGGTTGGTTTG
The DNA here is from genome assembly GCA_034686365.1 of Pachymerium ferrugineum. Lineage (NCBI taxonomy): Eukaryota > Metazoa > Arthropoda > Chilopoda > Geophilomorpha > Geophilidae > Pachymerium > Pachymerium ferrugineum. The sequence goes on along the minus strand of JAQGAS010000385.1, from coordinate 18,070 downwards.
ACAGGTACACGGAACAGACACACAATAATTTATTCCGGGTGACTTTATTTACACGCCACTTACGGCCACTGTAGATCCATTTTTGCCGATTCCACCTGTGAAAATTGTACGAAAGTAGGAAATAAAGGCAACGGAACCCGCTGCGCCACCTAAGATGAAGATAAGTAACTTGATCTGCAAATGAACGATTGGTATCTGGAGAGATACGGAAAATGGTATGAAATAATATCGAAAATGTTATTTTACTTTTAAAAAATGACGTAAAAGGAATCTAAATTTAATAATAACATACTTGTGTCACCCAAATTTCAGGTCCGAAAATGGCAGAGGTTAAATGAACAACCATAACACCAAATTGTGCTTCCGTTACATCAATTCTAGAAAATTCATTTCAAGTATTTTATTTTATTTATTGATTGAGGGTGACTTTACTTCACTACCTTCCAAACCGTAACGTGCCAGAGACATAAGTTTGCCAATGTGCACAATAAAATAGGGAAATAGCTGCAAAACATTGGAAAAACATCCACGCAGGGAACGTCCCTAACTGGATGGCAACGCAAACAGAAACAGCAACAAAGACTATAAAAATAAAAACATGGACTTTAATTACCATTTAACGTAGAATTTACAATTTAAAAATGTAGCGTTAAAAAAACTGATTTTCCCTCTTCTTCACCTGTTGAAATGGAATCGCATCCGTGATCAAATAATTCTCCCAACGGACTACTCGTGCCCGTCCTGCGGGCTTGTTTACCATCGATAGCATCAAGGGATTGATATACAAAAAGTCCCAAAGCGCATAGAAAAAATGTCCAACGAGGAGCCTTGAACATTAAAGAAAAATTATTTCTGTTTAATTTTTTTTCAAACATGTGATACCTCTTGCCTTGCGTCTGGGCTATAAAATACAACGAGTAGTGATGTGACGATATTGATGAGAAGTCCTGTGATCGTAATCAAATTTGGTGCAAACCACAGGGGTATTTTGCTCACCAACCAATTCCAGTATTTTTGCATTATAGGATCCATAACGCTCGAACTACAACAACTGTATTTATGATCGGTCAGTCTTTTTAGCTGTGACGGAGACAGCACATCTTGAGTTGAAAAAATCATTTTTTTAACGTTATCCTAAGGAGTAATACTACATAATCAGAGAGCACTAATAGGTAGATTCAACTAATATCACACCAAACATGGCGGCCGCAGCTGCGCCGTATCTTTCTACTGACTTACTGTTTTTGCCGTTAGATGTCGCCGGTGTACAGTATTGGTGGAAAGCAACCGGCGGCGTATACAATTTGGGTAATAGGTTGTGGGTGAATAAAACTTGCTGATTTGGGTATTTATAACAGAAATTGATATCATTTTTTTGTTTATGGTGTTGAACTTAAGTGTTTTAAGGTGAATTTCATTGACAATGACGTCTGCTAAAGGAGAAAAAAAAAATAGTTCCAGCATTGGGGAAGAAAGTAAGTGTTGTAATGTTAAAAAAAATTCTTAAATTATTTTCATTTTTGCATTATTTAGCCAGAATACCCAAAGCGTTACATGGTGAATGGCAGTTTTACTCGATATGCCATCCGGGCTTTCCTCGTCGATACCAAAATCATGACTGCAACCCAAATTGCTTAAAAGATACACCAGAACCGAATATAAATGGTTTAAATTCCCTTACAATTCCTTTAACCTGTGGTTGGAGAAGAGTGTAGGCCACTTTTTTTTAGTTTATTCTGTAATTATTCGTACCCATTTCGTTTTATCTTTTGTAGGCGAAGAAATATACGTTCAAAACCAAAGAGCGCCACACGGCACTACATAGTGTACACAGCGCCATGTGGGAAAAATCTCAGTTCTATAAAAGATGTCAATGGATATTTATTAATCACATCATCAATTTTGACTATCGACCTTTTCTGTTTTGACTTCAGAGTTCGCTGCACTGGTGCATACGTAAATAAAAATGTAATTTCTATTAAATATAATTTTTCAAATCTATTTAATACATTTATTTCTTTATTTATTTATTTATAGGTTTTAATGTCCCTTCCTGATTTATCATATTCCAATGAAAATGTGCCAGTACCGTGTGTTAATAATTTATCTATAGATTTCCCTGATTTCGTTCAATATTCTCAAAAAAGAATTTCTCCCGGAGTAAATATAAATTTCGATCCTAATTTTCTTGTATGTTGCGATTGCGAAGATAATTGTTCGGTAACTTTAATCAGAAGTATTACATGATCAGAATGTAATGGTTTGTGTTTTTAAATATCAGGATCCGAGTGCCTGCGCATGTCAGAAATTAACACAAGAAACTTTTATTCGAGTATTTCCTTACGCTGAACATTATGATCCCGGTTATAAATTTCGTAGGTTAGATGAAAGTGTCGCGACAGGTATTTATGAATGTAACTCCAGATGTCGCTGCAACATTCGATGCTTAAATCGTGTCGTGCAGCAAAAGACAAGTTTGCGACTACAAGTTTTTAAAACTGATAGCTGCGGATGGGGATTGAAATGTTTGGATGATTTACCAGAAGGTTGTTTTATAGCTATTTACTCTGGAATTCTATTGCACGATAATCGTGCTACTGAAGTAAGACTCAATTTTAAAAGTAATGAAATCAGTTAAATACATTTTTATTTTAATAGGATGGAAATTTATTTGGTGATGAATATTTTGTTGAGTTAAATATCGTGGAGGCATGTGAGAGTATGAAAGATGGATTTGAAGATGATGTAATTCCCCCTGAAGAGGATTCTTTTTTAAAGTCAGTATATATTAGTGAGTGATTAAAAAAATAAGTTAATTTATTTAATTATAGGAAATGTGATTTAAACGTTGAAAAATGTGCAATTAGTCCTAGAGAAAGCAATGGTAAGTAATTGCTTTCTGATCTCCTAGCTACACAAAATGCTAATTAGTTTTCCTTGAAATAGGCTCAACTGCAGAATTGAATGGAAATGACAAAAAGGCAGAATTGATTGGAAATGACAAAAATGTAGAATTGAATGGAAATGACAAAAATGCAGAATTGAATGGAAATGATAAAAATGATGGAGAAAAATTTTGCATCGAGAAATATCTTGACGACGACTGTTGTTATATTGTCGACGGGAAATATTTAGGAAATGTTAGTCGTTATATGAATGTGCGTATATCTTTTCACGAATGCACAATAATTTTATTAATAATTAATTTTTAATCATGCAGCATAGCTGTGATCCAAATGTGTTTGTTCAAAATGTGTTTGTAGACACGCACGACATTCGTTTTCCGTGGCTTGGCTTTTTTACATCAAAGTAAATAAATTTTAACGACCAATAAATTTTCCCGGCCTAAACTTTTAATTTTCATTACAGGTATGTTAGTGCTGGAACAGAATTGACATGGGATTATGGTTATAAAGTTGGTAGTGTACCAGATAAAGTAATTGTTTGTAAATGTGGAGCCAAAAATTGCCGCCAGAGATTACTGTAAAGCATTTAGAATAAATATGAAAGGAAAACGTTAAAAATATTTTTTGAATTCAAAAACGGCGAAGAATGATTACAATTTACAAAGAATCACTGTAGGTACGAAAGAAAAAATAAAAAAACAATAAATAAAAACAAAAAAAAAAAGACTTCGACGAGGATGGGATTCGAACCCACGCGGGCAGAGCCCAATGGATTAGCAGTCCATCGCCTTAACCTCTCGGCCACCTCGTCTCACGTCTACAGCCTTTCGATTCAGGCTCTATATGTTAAAAATTAACCAAATTTTACGAATTTTTTTCAAATATTGTTTTATTAGCTATTTAAACGTAGTGTAGATGAGTCCATAATTTGTACGAAAAGTAAATTTATCAAAAGCCATATTTAAATAAACGTCGTATATGTCTTCTCTAATGACGTCAATACAACTTTTCAAAATGTTAAAGTTTCTATTTATTGAATGAGATCATGTGACGTCAACGAATAAATTAGCCGCCTCTGCAGTGTCTGACGTCATATTACACTGACGGAAACCGAGCCAAGCGAAAGGAATCGGCATGGCACGCCAGCTCTTCAAGTTTACAAGCAGTATTATCGCTTTTAATCGGTAAATTTCATACCGATAGGGAAAATCGGAGCAAGCACACAACCCGGAATGGACTCGCATACGATTGGCATAAAAATCAGGTCGTCTCCGCTGTCGTTATGCGACGTTTGAAGATGCCGATGGCCGATCAATAAAATCAGGCAAGTAATCGTATTGACTTTCTCTCAAAACGAAATGGAATCTAAAAATATCTCCTAGATTGGTAAACAAGGAAAATGTCAAATTTTTAAAATATCGTTTATATTTAATTTTATTTCTTTGCAGGTGGTTGTTGATTTACTGAAAACGGGAAAATGTAAAACTGAGAAGAAAAAAAAATTAAAAATTGTAGTTGACGATGGCGGAATCAATGAAAAAACATTTCTGCCCGCGTCTGCTTGACTACATCGTATTGGTCGGATGTCGTCAGCCTATGCTAAGTCATGCCGTTCAATCGCCGGAGATGCTTCGCCGATATCCACTAGATGACCATAAAGATTTCCCTTTGCCACCAGATGTCGTATATTTTTGTCAACCCGAGGGATGCATCTCCGTAGGGCCTAGAAAATCAGGTTTGCGTGAAGCGAATTCATTCGCTTTTGCATTGACCGAAAAAGATTCAGGTAGAGTACGGTATGGCATTTGCGTCAATTTTTACCGCCCGGTTGAAAGACGAATTCGGACGAGGAAAAAAAATCGTAAAGAATTACATTCGCAAAGTTCGATGGAACGAAGCACCGATTCTGCTTTCAGCGAACGAACGAGAAGTTTACCGCTCACCGATTCCGAACCCGGATCGAAATCTCCGTCGCCGCATACGCGACGGTGTCAGAGGGTTAAGAATTTGTCGTTGACGTCGTTGTGTATTCTCACTCATCATCCGTTTTTTTCGACATTACGCGAGTGCCTCTTCATTCTTCGACGGCTCATTGAGATGAGCAACGAACGACATACGCAGCATAAACACGGTGCAAATAAAATGGCTGCCAGGTAAAAGAAAAATTTCTTAAAAATAGTTTAGTAAGGTTAAATGAATATTTTTTAAGGGATACGGTTTGGAGTTTGTTGACGGGCAAACCGAGCGACGCAACACCGCCGGCCGTTTTACAAGACGTGCGGGAGATTGAAACGTGGATGCTGCGATTACTTAGCGCCCCCGTCCCTGTGCCTGGCAAAACGAGGGTCGAGGTGGAAGTTTTACCCCGTGATCTCCAACCCCCCTTGACCTTTGCACTGCCTGATCACACGCGATTCTCGCTCGTTGATTTTCCTCTCCATCTTCCACTTGAGTTGCTGGGCGTAGATATGTGCCTCCAAGTTCTAACCTGCATATTGCTGGAAAATAAGGTAATAATTAAAGGAGAAGTTACTAGGTTTGATAAGTTTTATAAGGTGATAGAACGAACAAGTTTCAATGTGTTTATGTGAAACCACTTTTTAAATCGATTGGGAACTGGTATTGGGTGCTCTGACAATCGGATTAATCTTGATAATCTATACATAAAATTTAATTTTTTTTACTACCAGATGGCGCTATTTGGATTTAATGATGTATCTCGATACGGCAATTCAAAAATGTATACTCGTTATGCACTTTTAAGATTAGAAATTTAAGGAAATGCATTAAAATTTTGCTAATTTGTCATTCTAACATCTTACAACTCACCAAATCTTGTAATTGCCCCTTTAAGAATTTTTTTAAAATTTTCAATTCATTATTTTTCAGATTATTATGCAATCTCGTGATTATAACGCCCTTTCTATGAGTGTAATGGCCTTTGTTTCAATGATTTATCCGCTAGAATATATGTTTCCAGTGATCCCTCTTTTACCTACATGCATGACTTCAGCCGAACAAGTACGACATAAAACAGTACACTTGAAATGAAATGAAATTAAAACTCTGTATTATTCTTCCTCTAGTTATTATTAGCACCAACTCCATTTATCATCGGAGTTCCCGCAAGTTTTCTTATGTATAAAAAGCAGTTTGCACTACCGGATGACGTATGGCTGGTGGATTTGGACTCTAACAAAATCATCGCTCCGTCCGGTGCCGAAGAGTTGCCTCCATTACCTGATCCTGAAGGCACAGTATTGAAGAATCATTTGAAGCAGGCATTAGCAAGTATGAGCATGAGTCCGCAGCCGATACGCAACCTCGACCGTATTAACCCCGACTCCGTCGAAGCTTTACGTCAAGAGTTGGACGACCCTCAACCACGATCCATGGGCTTCAACCCTTTTATTTACGGAAACGATGTCGATTCGGTCGATGTGGCCACCAGAACTGCAATGGTCTGTTTATTAATTTCTTGTTGTAACATTATTGAAATAAATTATTAAATTTTCCAGGTTAGATTTTTCAATTCTGCAAACTTACTCGCTAACTTCCAGGAGCACACTCGCACCCTTCGTCTATATCCCAGACCTGTTGTTGCCTTTCAAATCAATGGGTTCCTTCGTTCGAGGCCGCGAGCGTCTTCATTTTTGCACAAGTTTGCACGAACTCAAGTGAGTAAACGGCAAAAATTCCTAAAACTATCTCACACTTTCAAAACGAAAATTTCTAACCACATTACCCCTCTCTACTACGATTAATTTACTAACAAAACTCGTTGCATGCTCTCAGGCTGTAGAATACTTTGCTGAATGGTCTCTCTGTCCATGTAATGTCGCCTTTTTAAGGGTGCAAACAGGTAAGGCATGAATCTACTTAATTACCTCTAAAATTCAAAATTTGTCAAATAATAATAATTTTAATATTAATTGTCCCAACAGGTGTTTTTGATCCAACTCTAATCGGAGATAAACCCAAATGGTATCGTCATCAACTCGACCCGATAAATTTTTCAATATGGGGAGAAAACAGTTGTTTGCGATCAGCACTCACGCAGAAACCCGAAACAGATGTGATGCCAACTGGTGAGCAGTTATCGGAAGATTGTAAGATTGATTTAAACCCCCCTCCCCGAATCGGTTTCAGATGAAAGCGGCAGCGATAGCGAGGGCGCTGATAGTACGTCATCCTCATACTCCTCACTCAGCGATTTCGTATCTGACATGGTCAACAGTGATATAAGCGGAGACACGCCCGGGGTCCACACGGATGAACAATTATCAACCGGACTCGATCACCGAGCTGTATGTCAACCGCCACAAACTTTACAAATTCCAGGTGCAAAAGCTACGGATACAGGGTCGTCAAGACCCGGTTCGTCTTCGTCTTCCCATTCTGATATATCGAGCCCTTCTTTGGGTAACGATGTGGAAACCGATGTAGCTAAAATGGACACATGGGTATTTTCATATTCTCAATTTTAAAAATATTTATTTTATACGCTAACTTTATTTTTAGGATAATGATCCTCCTCCTGTTCCTCCTCCCACAACCAAACTTGTACAACAGAAATCGGCCGAATCAGCTCCTCCACAAACCCCGCCACCTAGTGCCACACCTCCGAGACCTTTTGATCGACGCAGTTCAAGCGTTTGCAGTGAAGGGACTCCGGAATCGATTTTAAGAAGACCTGGTTACCCACCTGTGACACCCGATTTGGTTCAAGTGATGCCTCCTAAAAAGCCATCGCCTATTACCTCTCGCCAGACAAGCATATCGAGTATCTTAGGTTGAAAAGATATAAAATTCTAAAACTAACAACATTTGAACTATTATTATTTTTATAGGTCGTGCCAGTAGTATGAGCAGTCAAGAAGGTCCCAGACGTCAATCAAGCACGACGTCATTGCTAGAACAAGTTGCGCAACAAGCGAGAGAAGTGATGGGCAAACAAGGAGGTCACCACCAAACCATATTGGAACAAGTGGCCCGTGAGGCGAAAGAGGTGGCGCGGGAGGCAGGCAAAACGATGACAGAAGCGAGTAAAACGGCTGTGGAAGCGGGGAGAACTGCTCTCGGAGATGCGAGTAAACAGGCGAAAGAACAAGCGAGGAAGAAGGGAATACTTAAAGTGACTTATCTTTAAAAACATAATTTTCTTAAAGGAGAAAGAGATAATTTTTATTTTCTGTTTTTATTTGTGAAATTTTTTAGTCGTTGGGAGAATCACGGGAGGTGGAGTCAAGCAGTAATCTTTTTTCAACGCTGAGTAACGAGTTGAACGGTTACGCTGCCCACACGACGAGTCTCATCTCCGATTTGTTTGGCAAATCGTCAGCTAGCAGCAAAAGCAGCGCCAGTAGCGTCGCGAGTGGAGCTTCTGGATCGGGATCTGGAAAGGCAGCGACGAGCAAGGAAAGGACTCAACCCTTTGGTCCCTTCCCCAAAGGTGGGTTGGGTGAGGTGGCCGGTAGCGTGTTACGTTGGGCAAAGGTTATGGCACCTTCTCCTGTTCCTCGCGGCTCCTTTGCAGGAAAGAGAGGCCTCGTGGAGAAGTCGACGCTCATCCGACACAGCCCCAACAAACAGGCGCAGCAACAGCGGACGAACGACGAACGAACTCATCAACACGAGGCCAGAGCCGTCTCTTCTAGGTATAATTACTTTTTATAATTAATTACTTAATTAAATATCACTTTATTGATTCATTTTTTAATATTCCGTAGCGAAAATCAACAGTTCATAAAGGAAACGGTCGCTGCAGTTTTGGAGGGCGATGGCATCGGATGGCTCAAGTTGACTCGCCTACGGAAGTTGATGGAAGACGAGAGCCTGCGAACATTGGTTGTTAATCAGTTGAATAAAACACTGGATTCCAAAATAGGCCCTGATGACCACATTGATGATGTGGTTGGTTTTTATTTTTAAAAAAATTCTATTAAAATTTTATTCCCAAATTTTTATAATTTTTAGTGTCTCAGTCGTCCGATTTGGAAAGGGATGCTTAAAGTTTTGCAAGCGATTACAGTCGGATTGGAACAGACGTATCAAAACAATGGCTTAGGTGGAATGGCGACTGTTTTCCAAGTGCTGGAAATTGCCCATACACATTATTGGACACGAGATTTAAGTGAGGACAGCCGATTGGACGCATCGGCTGCCAGCACAACCCCCCTGTCACAAGCGAGCAGCCCGTTCGGAAGCGGCGAAAATTTATTTAGGCATTTGGGGCAAAGTTTTCACGAAGATCACGGCAGTCCCCTTGAAATTCCCCAATCAGCATCTCCTAATCTAAGCCTTGAGAAACTGCATCTGAGTGACGATAGTCGGCGGCACAGTCACGATAATACAAGTACAAGTGGTCAGTTAAATACGCAAGAGATAAAATATCCTTTTAAAACACCCAAATTTCTAGCTTGTAGCCCTCTAGTGGTAGAACCGCCGGATGATGCCAGTGGTGACTTGTTGGACATCTTGAACATCAAACGTCAATTACTTTTTAGTAAATTGAGCAGTCTAGATTCGGAGGTGATTGCTTATAATAAAAAATTCCTAATTTGCATGAATTTGTAACTTTTATTTTAAATCTTTTTTTTTTTGTTTTTAATTTTCTTCTGCCCGTGTTTCACTGTTGTTCGTTGGCTGTAGGTGTCCGATGCATGCGGCGGAAACAATTCGCTGTTGGGTAGTGGCGCAGAGAGTGGTGGAGTCCCAAGCTGCAGCGCCAGTGATGCCGGCAGCGTCATCACCAATCCTATTTTCCACCGTTCACGTATCAGTCACCAGTCGATCCGATCCACTGTCTCAGACAGCGAAGTCGAGACGTCCAATGTGAGTCGGTGTCACACCCGCACCTGCTTATGCATGATGTGCACATTTATCTATCTTTTTATTCCTTAATTTTTCTATTTTTAAATATTAACTTATTAAACATTTTTTTCAGTTTCCACGTCAACAGAAAAGAGGGCCAAGTGTCTGGAGCAGTAAAAGTAGTTTAAGCACCGGTTTTCGTTACCACGGTGGGAATATGATCAACACGAGTACAACGCCGAGTCCCGACACTGGACGCACGTATCTTTTTGAAGGTTTAGTTTCGAAAGACCGGTCTTCTTTATGGGACCAGATGCAGATGTGGGAAGACGCATTTTTAGATGCCGTAGCTCAAGAAAGAGATACGATTGGGATGGATCAGGGACCTGGAGAAATGATGGAGAGATATAATTCTTTAAGTGAGATGGATAAGAAAAGACTGGAACACGATGAAGATCGGCTCTTGTCCACGTTGTTGTATAATGTGGTGGCTTTTATGGTAATGGTTAATGTGAACAAACTGGAGATTAAAAGGAAAGTGAGGCGACTCGTGGGGAAATCACATATTGGACTTGTTTATAGTCAGGAAGTGAACGAGTTACTTGATCAGATTAATAATTTGGTTAGTATTGTAAGTCCAATTTTGATTTTGGTTAATTTTGTAAATTTTTTTGGCTTCAGCATGGAAATGACATCGATTTAAGGCCACCACCGAGTCGCCAGATGCATCGGCAGTCCTTTAGTGTTCACTCGGGAGTGGATGCGTCTGGAGATATGTTGTTCATGGAGGTGGATTGACAAATATTTTGTTCATTAATTTAATAAAATAATAATAAATAATTTAATTCTTCAGGTAAGAGATGATGGTCTGATCCTACGAGGCGTAAACGGCACAATTGTAGAACGGTGGTGGTACGAACGAGTCGTGAACATGACTTACAGTCCAAAGAACAAAGTGCTGTGTTTGTGGAGGAGAAACGGGGGACAAACGCAGCTGCATAAATATTACACAAAAAAATGTAAAGATCTCTATTATTGCATCAAAGAATCGATGGAACGTGCAGCCGCTCGAGTCAACGGCGCATTGCCAGGTGAGATTCATATTTCAATAGGTAATTTAAAAAATTGCCCTTGAACCATTCATGTTACAACGAGTCGTAGGTGCAGAACTGGGAGGCGAATTCCCAGTACAAGATATGCGCACCGGTGAAGGCGGCCTTCTGCAAGTTTGCATGGAAGGTGTAGGACTTCTGTTCGCCAATCGCAAGGTAAAATAAAATATAAAAACGAATTTAATAAATGGAATTTTTCGTATTTGTGCTCTATATTTTTTTTTTCATCAAAAAAAATTTTTTTGGGGTCAAGTTCCTCGTTTGACTTCACAGGCAGGATTAGATTCTAATCTACCATTTTTTGGGGTAAATTAGAATCTTGTCTCTTGTTATTTTCGAGGGATTTTTTTTTTTTTTTAATTTTTAATTTTGGAATTTTTTTCTTCCATTTTTTTTCTTATATCTTCTTTTCCAGTGATTTTTCGCTGCACCAAAATGAATTGCTTTTTCTGTGTGTGGAATGGAAAAGTTTTTTCTCTCTCATTATTAAATGTATCATTTAATTATTTTTTTATTTCGTTGTTTGATGCTTGCAAGGACCTTCTCAAAGAACATTCTTAAAAGTCTTAACTATTTCTCAAAGTGCTTGACCATTTTGATGAGTGGAATTATTTTTATAACCCTTCTTTGCCACATTTCTCATCTGCTGCTATGTTTGTATTGGTGGGTGTTTTATTATTTATATATATATATATATATTTGTAAAATTATTTTTCTGTTTATTTCATTTCTATTTTATTTACTTGGAAAAAAATTTTTTTTTAATTTTAAATGTTTATTTCTCAAGTATTTTAATAATATTTCAGTTAAATTAAGACTTTTGCATGCGTTTTTTTCCATTTCATATATTTATTACTTATTAAAAAAAATTACAAATTTTGTATTTTTATCTTCTATTTTTCTCTGTTTTGTTCTTTCCTGGTGGCCAAGCAAGGAACTTTTGAGATGGTCCTTAAAAGCCACACAAGAGTTGGAAAAAGTGACAATAATTTTTTTTTTACATAATTTTATTTTATTTGAGTAAGAAAATATAAACAAAAATGCGATGGTAAAGATAAACAAAAATATAAACTTCTTCCCTTGTTCTTTTTGTTCCTATCTGTTTTTTCTTCTCACACGCTTCCCGTTACTACTCCAGGACTTCGAGGTATTATAACATTAGTACCTACATTTGTATCATTAGTAAGTGTGGTCGGGTACAATTGTATGATGGGGCACTGCGCATGTGTCAGCCGTTTTCTCCCCACGGCGACCATCTCCAAAGTTAATTCCGCATGTTTAGTCACCGCTTTGTTGCACGTGCAGCATGAAAATATTAGTCGCTTGTTAGTTTTGCATGTGCCATTATGGATGGATGAAAATATTCTCCCTCCCTTTTGCCGAAAAGTGTACGTTTAAAAGGGTACTGTGAGAGTTACATTGAAAAAGGTTATAAATGAGTATTGAGTGGTCCCTGTAGAGTACCGTAGTTGTTTTTATAGTATTTGTACTTAGTCTGTATTGTTTATTATAGCTTCGTGACGTCATTTTTTCACGCCCATATTAACCCCGATCACAGTTTTGTTTATTGGTGACGTCATGTCTTATGATTTACATGTTTTATTTTTGGATTTGTATTTTGTGCTGGTATAGTTTTTCGTGCGGCTCGATCATATTAAGAAGTGTTTCACTCAGAAAGGTGGCGTTTTTGTTTTAGAAGAATTTAGTAAGTAGTTTTACGTTGAAGTACAATGTTTTGAATATTTAAATTCTATTATTTGTAGATCCGAAAACGAGGCAAGTAATACAACGGAAATATAAATCGAGCATGGTAATTATCTTATAATTTTGTATACATTGGAGAGATGTAAGAAAATTTTTATATTTAGGCGGATCAAATATGCTATGCAGTTTTATGTGTTTTTTCTTACGGCGCTGCCGGCTCCGGTCAGCAGCGAAGACTAGAAGGAATTCAACCCCAGATTGACGTTGCTGCAATTAGTCGAAAGTGACGTCATTCTCTTTTATGTTACACTAATTCCCTTTTTTCGTCTGTGGTTTGCAATAAGAAGGGATCGGTTTCTAGCAATATACCAAACTTACGACCCCACTGTCGTCACGTGTACATATTTTTGTGGAAAGAGTTTATAGAAATAAAATATGAAAATAATTGTAATGCAATGGATTTCGTTACAATAAACAGAATCTCCGCCTTGGGTTTGTAGAGCGACTTCTCTGCGAGACATTCTTTTTTGTAACCAGCACCAGATGGCGCAGATTTTCAACGGTAAAAATTAAATTACACTTTATTTTGGTTTTATATAAATTACGCATTAAAAAAATGGCATCCATTTATTGCTAAATTTTTATGTACAGATAATACTAAGAAAAATGATAAAATTTAATCTTGTTTTCTCAACGTTTGAGCGTGATGAAATGGCCATATCTGCGGAGAGAAAGAGGTATAAGCGGGTTCATAAAGGGGAATCTTTATTTATTTCAAACTTTTTATACTTTAAACAGTGCTTTGCCACGAATTAAAGCTAAAGGTACTGCTCCATAAACACGACTGTCGGTCGAATTTGCTTTATTGTCACCTTCGAGCCACACATGACCACGCGGCACGTAAATTGTATTCTGGACATTGTAAAAAAAAATATTTAAAAAGAAACAAAACATAAAAATTGCACGAACTTTTGATACCAAATTTGATTGAATTCGGTCTCCTGGAACGCCCACCACTCGTTTACAGATAAAGTGTCGTGGGTTGGTTGGAGATCTTGCGACGATGACATCACCACTAGAAAATGACGTGTTTTTTTTTAATATTCGGTATTACAATTTTTTTTAAAAAAACCAACCGGTTTACTCTCTGGAAAAGGGTGCTGATATGTTCAGTCAAAATAATATCCCGTGAGAAAATCGTGGGTTCCATGGACGGACCAGAACACTTTAAGAAACGTTTCTTAATCGTACAGCGTGCGGTACATTATACATTACTTACAACTACGAAATCACCAACGAATTCTAGGCCACAATGAGCTAAGCATCCGTACTGTACCATGTAAACCACCACTGCTCCTGCTTTGATGGCAAAATTATTTATTAGTTTGAGTAAAGTAACCATTTTACAATTTTAAAAAAAAATTCTTGTTGATGTAATTTTTTTCTTTCAGCCAAAATAGGCCACTTTATCTGCTGTTGAATCCAACAAAATAATAATCATGGTACTGCTAGACCTCCTTGGCTAGACAAACGTTACTGGACGCCGCCATGTTTGGGGCGCGTGGCGTAATGGGAAAATTTAAACAGCCAATCAAACAAACTGTTGATGTATTTGTTTATGTTTTGGCCACGCAGGCACGTTTTGATTGGTCAATTGGGAGGATGTGATGAAAGATGAGTTGTGATAGGCTGGAATGTGATGAGTTGGACAAAAATTGAAGCAAGAGGCGAAAAGAAAGGGAAAAATCTCATCTCGTGTGTTTGATGGAGAAGATAAATTGTTAAAATCCGAGTGCTTCCAAGTGTACAGAATTTCAAAAGTATTGGAACTTATTAACTTAGTTTTGTTCTATGATATTTAACATTTCTGAATTTTTTTTTTCAGATGGAACGCAAATTTTTTTCATTTCTCACATTAGTTGGTCTTCTTCTATTTATGGCTGTGGGTTTAGCAATTCCAAAACCCGATGAACAAAATAATAGAGTTGTAGATAAAGTAAGGAAAATATATCTCGTCTTAATGGAGTGTCTTATAATGTTTACCGCGAGGTTTATTATAAACAGGATAACAGAATCGAAAAAGGGGTGTGAAGGTTAAAAATGAATTTGATTTACATAACACAAAACCTGTTGATTTACAAGTCAATTTTGTAAAGTATATTGCAGGGTTCATACATTTGACGGGGTAATTTCCTGTTATTTCCATGGAATTTAAAACTAAAAAAAGTAGAATTTGAAAAAAGTTGTTAAGTAAATTAAATTTTGTATCTGTTTGTCCCAGTTTTTTAAGACATACATGCCGCTTCATAAAAGTAAAATCATCTGCAAATATAATTAATTCGAACAATAAATGGTGTCAATTAAAAATGGAAAAAGCTGAATGCTTTAAATGACCACTCACAAACTGACAAATTTAAGAGATAAAATATGACCTTCCTAATTTTTTCCTACTGTCTAATAAAATTTCTTCATATTCTGTTTTTGGCTCAATTCCCAAAATAGATAAATAGATAAAAGAGTGATAATATAATTTTTCAATTTATTTATTTACTTTTCACTTTCAGCCTTTAAGTCATGAAAAACATTACGGAGTTGACGAAGAACACAATGCCGATTACGACCACGAAGCATTTTTAGGGGAACAAGAAGCGAAAACGTTTGATCAACTTTCACCCGAGGAGAGCAAAGAACGACTCGCGTAAAAAAAATAATAAATTTTTCCATCTAAAAAAGTATTTTATTTACAATTTTATTATATTTTAAACATAGAAAAATAGCGGATAAAATTGATAAGGACCACGACGGGGAAATTACATTGGACGAATTAAAAGATTGGATCAAATACACACAAACTAGATACATTAGAGAAGATGTTGACCGTCAATGGAGTGCACACAACACAGACGGAAAAGAAAAATTGTCGTGGGACGAATACAAGAAATCTACTTACGGGTTCATGGACGGTAAAAGTAGAGTAAATTGTTTGTATTTTTTTTTAATTTTATTTCTTTAGATATCGATGAAAAAGATTTGCATCAAGATGATGGCACTTATAGTTATAGAGACATGCTGAGGCGAGATCAAAGGCGGTGGGGACTCGCTGATAGAAATAAAGATGAAGCTTTAGATAAAGAAGAGTTTCTTGATTTTCTTCATCCAGAAGAAGCAGAACATATGCGGGATTTGGTTATAATTGTAATGTGAACCGAAAATTAAATAACTGTGTGTTAAATAGCTTTTTAATTTCTTTTAGGAAACTATGGAAGATATTGATAAAGATAAAGACGGGCGAATTTCTTTGGAGGAATACATTGGTTATAGTAAATATTTAAATATAACCTCAAATTCATTTTCGAATTTTTCTTTTTAGGTGATATGTACAGAGGAAGTTCAGGTGACGAGGAACCTGACTGGGTCAAAAACGAGCGTGAACAATTCGGTCAATACCGCGACAAAAACGGTGACGGATGGATGGACAAAGAAGAAGTGAGACAGTGGATTGTACCACCTGATTACGACCATGCAGAAGCAGAGGCGAAACACTTAATTTTCGAATCCGATTCCAACCACGATAACAAATTAAGCAAAGAAGAAATTTTGGACAAATACGACTTGTTTGTTGGAAGTCAAGCTACTGATTTCGGCGAAGCTCTGAGTAGACACGACGAGTTTTAAAGTGGTATTTTGAGATATTATATTAAAAAAATTCCAACGATTCTCTTTTAATGTTTTTTAACATTTAAAAAAAAAGAATTTTATCGAGTCATTTTTATCTATGAAAATTTTTTGTGTTTTGTAGTGACATTTTTTTTATTTATATATAGATATTATTTTGCATAAAATTAAACAGGTTGACGCTTTTTAATTACACGCTTTGTACACTTTTTTTTTTTTATAGATTAAGTGAAATATTAGGGCAATTGAGGTGAGGAAGAGCAAGGATGTCAGGAAGGATCCGTTTGAGATTGTCTATCAATGGTAAGTGGCGCGTTTAGTTTCTGCGTTTGCGATCCAGATTTACAGCTTATTTCAAGTAGTTCACGGAGACATTTGTTCTCAGTATTAAGACGGACGATTCGCTCGTTTTCCTTCATTGCTTCCATGTCGTCTAATTGAATAGCTTTAGCCATGATGGCAGCCATTTCGCAAATTTTGTCAATGCGATCTTGAAGAACCTGGAAATTATTTAAAAATTAATTCAAATCTTTAAATATAATAACGTCACGCGTTTTAATATTTCACCTTATGGTGCACTAAAGCGTGACTTTTAATAAAAACTACCTTGGGATTATCCAATGCAACTAATGACTGTTCAGCTTTACTGGCTTCGAGCAATTTAACGACGTGTTGACGATATTTCGTCATGATCAGTTCTAAAGCTGATTGATGCTCTTCTAAAAGGCTGCGGAGTTCTTTATTTTCTTGCTGTAGTGCTCTTAAATGTCTATTTTCTTGTTGAATCCCAAGAACCAGAGCGGATCGAGGTCGTTGTCCCGCAACTGTGTTTAGTTCTACGATATCTTCCTGGTACTAGAAATCGTAACCAATTTTAGTTTCATCTTAAAATCGGTGATCATTAATCGATGATTACCTGTTTCATTGCATCCACTTGTTTATGCAAAGCTTGGGCTTGTGATATGAGGTTGTCAGCTACCGAGTCGTGTTCACGTAAACGACCCACCAGTCGTTTGGCATCAGATAAAATTTGCTGAACGGTTAATGACATTTTTAAAGATGATTAATTGGTGATTGCAAGCGGTATACAAGGGCTTGGAAGTGTGCGTGGTTGAAATAAAATGCTGTGTTAAATATTTTGGTAGTTTGCAATTAAAAAAACTAAAACAGTTCAGCTTGCCCAATCCACTTCTGATTTCGCAGCAGCCATGAACGCAATGTTCACTCACCAGATAGCGCAAGTGAAGTTTGAAATTATTTTTTTTTTCAATAACATAACAATTTAACGTACTATTTAATATTCAGATAAGTGAGAATTTTTAAATTTGATATTGTGGACCAAGATTGGTGCCCAGGACAAAAAAAATGAACGATTATTCATCCGGTAGTACAGAGAATCACCGAGTGGTGCGCATATAAGTATATCAACTAGCTAGCTTTGCATTATTAACGTAAAATTTCAATACTTTACGTTATTAAAATATCTAAATCATAAATATTTAAATTTAATGTCTTTTCACGTATTGTCACGCATGCGCCCTAATTCCATCATCTAGTGAACGAACGGTTGTTCGCTCGAGCCTGAGCGATTTGATTGGTAAAAAAAACTTAAAACCCACACGAAAATGGGTACGGTACATGCAAAAGTTCCCGAAAGGACTGAAGTAGAGGGCAAACAAAAAATTTGCTTAGATGGAATCAACGCTAGGGTTGACCGAGTTCACGTGGAAGGATTGGGCAGAACGAAAGATGATGTTATTTTGCGATCATTACAGCCGTTATTTACAGCTAAAGATTTTCAACAGGTAATACTAATGAAACATTTGTCTATAACCGGATTTTTAACTCATTATTTCTAAA